>JAWWEV010000169.1:35492160-35522257 GCA_035583235.1 Hafferia zeledoni | reverse complement strand
GTGGGAGCACAGTGAGTGCAGTGCTGGCTGACACTGAGCATGGACTCTGCTGTGGGAGCACAGTGAGTGCAGTGCTGAAATGTCCCAGTGGCTCTGAGCCAAAGTCAATAGAGTGTCTGTGTGTGGAAGGATCACAGGGCATTGTCTTCCCAAGGCAGAAATCAGAGAAGGAGAAGTTCAAGAAGAAAAGCCATTGCTCATGGTTGGGACCCCAAAGGCAGATCCCTGGGTGAGCTGTGGGTTTGTGCATCAGTGATGTCCCTCAGGGGACAGAGTCATTTCAGGTGACATCTGC
The DNA here is from genome assembly GCA_035583235.1 of Hafferia zeledoni. NCBI lineage: Eukaryota > Metazoa > Chordata > Aves > Passeriformes > Thamnophilidae > Hafferia > Hafferia zeledoni. The sequence goes on along the minus strand of JAWWEV010000169.1, from coordinate 35,521,962 downwards.
ATATGCAGAAAGAAAAATGTCTCTGTGCAGCTGAGGTCAAGATCCATCCCCAGTATTTATCAGCTCTCTGGACCCTGGGAACCTGAAAACAAACCACCTAGAAACTAAGGAGTTTCCAGCCATAACGTGGAATAACCTGACTTTAGGAGAGAACACTGCTCAGGGGCTGGATGGCTGTTACTCATCCAGAGGTCAGTTTTCAGAGCAGTTCTACAGCAATGACCATGTTTTACAGGGATATTGCTAGGGTTTTACTGCTCAAAGAATTCATAAAATAGAAAGTTATTTCTGCCTGCTTTATTGAGTGTGCAACCCATTCAGCTTGCTCTGGGCAGGGCCTGGACCCTGCTGGTGCTGTGCATTGTGGAGGTCATTCATTATTATTACTAACTTTGCACAAAGGAGGTTTTTCCTTGGGTTTTGTACCTGAACAGTCCCTGGCAGCTGGGGCTGATGGGCTCTGCTTGCCCGTGGGCACCAGAGGAAAAGTTCCTGTCACTCTGCGTGTGAAGTGCTGTAATGTGAGGTCTGAGGTGTGCAGGGGATTATTGCAACACCTGATTTTCAGCTCTTAACTGTAATTGTTACAATGAGGGCCAAATAATCCCGTTAATTCCTGTGCATCGCTAATTGGGGGGTTTCCAGGCTAACGATAACCACCTATTATTGTGTCACCTCCTCTGCAGCGTGTCCTTGATGATATTACACTGAGCACCATTAGCACTGGCAAGTGGTTATTAGTGGCAGCGTTTCAGAGGAGCGAGAGCTTGGCGGCTCCCACATGTCTGTGGTTCCTGCCATCCACAGAAATTCCCTTTCCTGACTCCCACACGGTGTGAGCATGACCTGCTCTCTGCCTGGAGCCAGCCCGAGTCAGCCACCCCACGCTGCTCCTGAGGTGATGGCCCAAATGCCACAGGAATTACATCCAGCCCATCCTTGCTATGAACGTGCCTGACAATTAAGGGGAAAGATGTAATTATAGCAGATGTAGACATTCCATTAGTTCATTTAAAAGTAGTCACCTTATTAGCTAATTAGCTGTTTTAAACACAGGCACCTGGGTAATTCAGGTGTCCCTGGAGGATCCAGTCTGTGCCCTGGGAAGCGGTGCCAGCACAGTGGGCTCTGTGCCTGCTGGCAGAGTGGGGCTCCAGGGACAGGCACTGGGCTGTTCCTCTGGGCCAGGTGTTTGGTGCTGGTGTAACAGATTTGCATTTTAACTGCTTTCTGCCAACCTCAATGGGATTATTTTGCCCTTTCAGAGCAGAGCAGTGTGTGCAGCAGGTGGAGCCCGACCTGTTGAGCTGGGCAGCAGTGGGTGTGAGCAGGAGGGAGCCGAGGGTGGGAGGGAGCCCTGTGGTTGCCCAGAGCTGGTCTCCATCCACAGGGAGTGAGCCCAAAGCTCTCTCCCACAGTTCCCAGACACCACTTCCTTTGGAAAGCCCTCCAGAGCTGGCCATCACACCCTGGAGGCAGCTCTGGAGTGGCTGCAGGCACCCGGTGCTGGTGGGCTGGAGCAGAGCCTGCACTCTCCCAGTTTGGGTGTGGCACTGGGGGCAGGGATGCTGCTGTCCGTAGGTGCCAGCTCACAGCCCAGGCATCAGGGAGATTTGGTAGAGGGTCAGGTGCTGGGCAGTGGGGATCTCAACCCATAAAGCAGCAAAGGAGGTACTGAACACGTCCCTGACTCTTTTTGCAGGTGTGCATCGTGCAGAAGAGAGACACGGAGAAGATGTACGCCATGAAGTACATGAACAAGCAGCAGTGCATTGAGAGGGACGAGGTGCGCAACGTGTTCAGGGAGCTGGAGATCCTGCAGGAGATCGAGCACGTGTTCCTGGTGAACCTCTGGTGAGCAGCTCCCTCCCTCTGCCGCGGGGGCCTCCAGCCCTCGCACAGCCACACACCTGAGCACGTGAAGGCATTTCATGACTTTCTCAGCAGCAGATCACTACAAATAGTGACATTTCAAGTTGTTCAATAATGACTTGACTGTGTGTGCACTGGCAGAAGTATCCTTGTTACTAAGAAATGTTTTAGGCCCTAATTTTAAAAAAACCTACTCAAATCAGGCTGAAATGTAACAAATAGCTTGAGCTGGTAATACTTGTGAAATGCCTCCTGTCCAGGTAGTCCCAGTAAAAAAGGACCTGCAGTCTGTTTCCTTGGCTTCCCCACAGCCACACAGAGCCCTCAGCCCACCAGCACCCTCAGTCTGCTTTGCAGCACATTCACTGGGGAAATAAAATACATTTCCTTTAGAGTTCAGGTAAGTCATTTTCAAATTTTGCAGGAAAAATTAATTTATAAGTTTTAGAATGTAGAGTAATATATTCTAAGGTAATTGATTAGTTTGAGATGAGTCCTTGGCAGTCAGCCTTGGGACCCACTGCTGGGTGCTCTGGGTGATCTGTTCTTTTTTCCTCCCAGTGAAGCAGTGAGAGGTGATGGAAAACTGCTCATATCCCATTTCTGCTGGGATGTGTTGTGAAGTCTGGAATCAGTGCCTGTGGAGGGCTCGCTGATTCCACAGAGAGGAGAAGGAGTGGCAGCTTTTCCTGGGAAGCTGCACCCTCAGGTGGCTGGACCTGCTGAGCCTGGGGCAGCCCCTGCCATCCCCTCCCACTCTGGCAGTGCCACGTGCACGACAGGGTGCTCAGAGGGGAGACTTACAAAAATTCAAAGTTTTGTACCCAAAGTGCTGGAAGTGGGCAATATTCACATTTGTTTTGTTGATCCAATGATCCAGAATAGCCAGTTAGGTTAATACTGATTTCTTCAGCATGTTAGCAATTGCTGATGTTTTTTCCCTACAAGTAGTGAAATTCTGAAGAAAACTCACTCTTGTAGCAAATCTTTCCCTTTTGGCTCATACTTTCAGAATAAACCTACATTTAAGATGGGAGTAGAAGTGAGTGATTCACTAGTATTATACAATCCCACATACTCCTTCCCTGGAACTGCAGCCACCAAATATAACAATGAGCATTGCTGTGGTGTATCCCCTGCTGTCAGTCTCCCGTGGGACCCACGGCACATTTAGAGAGGTGGTTTACTCTGCAGTAAATATAAACCTCTTTTTCTGCTTTTTCTGGTTAAATTAGCGGTTGTGTTTTCCAATTCATCTTCAGGAGAGGCAGAGATATTTTAAGTAGGTTTATGAGATTATTTGCAGTTGAGAATGTGAAGTTTCTCTCAAGTGTGTGCGGGCAAAGCCTGAGCTCTGCGCTGGTGACACGGCACCACTCGCTCGGTGACAGTGACGGGGCCAGAGGGGGAACCTTAGCTGGGATACTTCTCTCTTCCAAGGAAGTCTTGCTTAGTGTAGCTATGGGTTAAAAACCAAGCCTGTGTCTAGTGCTGGGCTTGCTTAGTTGGGAAGGTGCAAATATTCAAATATGAAGAAACATATTCAGTTCTGGCCCCTCGTGGCAGGAGAGACATTGAGGGGCTGGAGTGTGTCCAGGGAAGGGAACAGAGCTGGGAAGGGGCTGGAGCACCAGGAGTGGCTGAGGGAGCTGGGGGGGCTCAGCCTGGAGAAAAGGAGGCTCAGGAGGGAACTTGTCACTCTCTGCAACTTCTTGACAGAGAGGTGGGGGCTCTACTCCCAGGGAACAAGAGACAGGGTGAGAAGAAACGGCCTCAAATTGCGCCAGCAGATGTTTAGGTTGGATGTTATAAAAAAATTCTTCCTGGAAAGGGCTGTCCAGCCCTGTCACTGCTGTCCAGGGCAGGGATGGAGTTCCCATCCCTAGAGAGACTTCAAAGCTGTGTGGATGTGGCACCTGGGGACATGGGTTAGTGGTGGCCTTGGCAATGCTGGGGGATACGATGGTCTCAGAGGATTTTTCCAAGCTGAACAACTCTGTGATTCTCTGATTCTGTGCCTGTAGTGGGACTGTTTACAGCTCTCACAGGAGCTGTGTATTTATGAGAGGGCAAAGCCTGATCTGGTTTGTGAGCCCTGCTCACCACTGCCTGTCCTGCAGGTACTCCTTCCAGGATGAGGAGGACATGTTCATGGTGGTGGACCTGCTTCTGGGTGGGGACCTGCGCTATCACCTGCAGCAGAACGTTCAGTTCACTGAGGAAACAGTCAAACTGTACATCTGTGAGATGGCACTGGCTCTCGACTACCTGCGGAGCCAGCACATCATCCACAGGTAACGCTGCAGACCCTGCTGGCAGGTGGGACCTGCTGGGACCTGCCCTGGTGGGTGGGAGTGGGTGATGCTGTCCTTGCTGTTCCTGGGCACCCTCTGGCTGCTGGTCCTGCCCCCATCATTCAGAGGGAACCAATGCCTCACTGGGGGCTTGAACCTTCCAGGGTGGGTGTCAAAGCCATCCAGAGCTTCACACAAATATCCTCAGTATTGTGTTTCCTTGGGAATGACCCCTGAGCCAGTCCCACATTCCCACTTTTTCACCCAGTTACCCAGGGAAAGCATATTTCTAGTCCATCATAAGGGCACTTACGTCATGTTAGAGTATTTTTTTTATTTGTTCCTAAGTTTGATAGATAAAAAGTTACAGAGCTTTGTTGAGTTGACTGAGACTCCATCTGCTGTAACCTTCATTCTTTTCCCAGAGATGTAAAACCAGACAACATCCTCCTTGATGAGCAAGGTAAGATCACTCTGCTCCTCTTTGCTTGCTCATTCATTCCAGAGGAAGATCCTTTACAATCCTGAGTACTGGGCATCTTTTTACCTGGGGAAAGTGTGGGAAAATCACCCCTTCTTTTACTTGATTGATGTCTGGCTGAATGTCCCTGTGCATTGCAATGCCAGGGAGGGTCCCCCAAGGGCAGCCCCTTTCCTAGTTGCCCCCTCTCTCTGCCCACATTTGACCTCCTCCCTCACTGGTGTCCCTGCCCATGGCAGGGGTTTGGAACTAGATGGTCTTTACGGTTCTTTCCAACTCAAACCATTCTGTGGTTCTGTGATAGTGTTTCCTATTGTCTTCTTCACTCCTGTAGCTTCTGGCCAGAGCAATTTGGCCAAGTGCTGGAGCTGCTGGGGGTTCCTACTTTGTTCCAAGTTTTTAAAATCAAGACTGAAAGCTCCCTCCCCTTTAATCACCTGGCCACCCCAGAGCCTGGGAAAGCTTTGGGATCTGATATAGCCATTCCGTGGGGTCTGCCCCTGACCTGCCCCTGCCTGTGCTGCCGTGTCTGAGGGTAGAAGCTTATGAAACAAATGTATTCTGAGTCTGCATTGCCACTGCACTGCCATTAATTCCTTCTTAAAATGTGTCTTTATTTAAGGTCATGCCCATTTAACAGATTTTAATATTGCAACAATAATTAGGGACGGTGAAAGAGCGACTGCGTTGGCTGGGACAAAGCCCTACATGGGTAAGAAGCAATTGCTGCTCTCACCTCTTTGCTCTGACTCAAAGTGTTTCACAGTTTGAGAATGCTCAGCACACACTGCCTGACAGGCCCTGGCTGGGGCAGAGGCACTGGGTTAATTTAGGGCACTAATGCATGTGTGCCCAAGTGCTTCAGCAGAGCCTGATTGTTTGAAAGGTGCAACTCCCCGGGGGAAGGTGTCACTGTTGGTCCCACCCTGCCCCCTGCAGCCCTTCCTGCTCTCCCCACGGGCCCCAGCCTTGGGCATGGTTCATCCCAGTGGGCTCCAGGTGTCAGCTGTCCCTAGATGGGATAGCCCATCTGCCATGGCGGGCAGGCACAGATGCTGCTGTCACTGCCCTCGCTGCCTCACTCAGCCTCCCCTTGGGCAGTCATGGATGAAAAACTTTCTGCTCTGACTTACCTGAAATACTCACATAGAAACAACAAATAACCTGTTGCATTTTGCCCTCTCTGTGCAGCCCCGGAGATCTTCAATTCCTTCCTGAGTGGTGGGACAGGCTATTCCTTTGAGGTGGACTGGTGGTCTCTGGGAGTGATGGCGTTTGAGCTGCTCCGTGGCTGGGTAGGGCTGTGGCCATGTTGGCCTCGGACGCGCGTCTGACCAGCCCTGGGGGGGCAGGGATGCCTTCTCATGTCCCTGCTCTTTCCCCAGAGGCCCTATGACATCCACTCCAGCAACCCCGTGGAGTCCCTGGTGCAGCTCTTCAGCACTGTCAGTGTTCAGTACTCCTCGTCCTGGTCCAAGGAGATGGTCGCGCTGCTGCGGAAGGTGAACCCTCCTGCTGGGCCGCTGTGTTGGGTGGGATGGGACGTGCTGTGCAGGCAGCACTGGCTGGAAACTACCACTGCTACCACTAATAAAAATAATAATTTAAAAAAAGACAAGCTGAGAGAGCTGAAGGTGTTCACCTGGAGAAGAGAAGGCTCCAAGGAGACCTGAGAGCCCCTTCCAGTGCCCAAAGGGGCTCCAGGAGAGCTGGGGAGGCACCTGGGACAAGGGATGGAGGGACAGGACACGGGGAATGGCTTCCCACTGCCAGAGAGCAGAGATAGATGGGATATTGGAAAGGAATTGCTGGCTGGGAGGGTGGGCAGGCCCTGGCACAGGTGCCCAGAGAAGCTGTGGCTGCCCCATCCCTGGAAGTGTCCAAGGCCAGGTTGGACAGGGCTTGGAGCACCCTGGGCTCATGTACCCCTCATGTCCATGGCAGGGGGTTAGAACTCGATGATATTTTAAGGTCTGTTCTGACCCAAACCATTCTGGGATTCCATGAGTAGTCATATGTGTTGTGTTTATTACCCCTGTAGTGAGATGCACTATGTCTGATAGCAAGGGAAGCAAAAAGGCTGGTTTTGGTATGACAATCAGATTCCCAGCTGGGCTAGAACTGTGTCTTTCAGTATCCCACCCTCTCCATGACCTGTGTAAAGGCAGCAGTGCTGGCTGGGATGGCAGGTGAGATAAAGAGCAGCACTGCAGCAGTGGCTGCTCCCTCTTGCCTGTTCTTTAGCGCTGAAGGGTCTGGTGGGGTTGGGAGAGCTGTCAGGGGGCTGCAGGTCTGTGGGATGTTCTGCTGCTCTCCCCATGCCACAGCTGGAGGAAGCTGGTGGTGAGCTGGGGGCTGGTTTAGCTCCGGCTTGCTTGAGAACTCAGGAAAGTAGCTGGTGAATTTGCTGTAGGAAAGGTACACCCTGTGCTGGCAGCAAGTAAGTGCCTCTGATGCGAGTTAATGCTGGGTGGGCAATTTGTATAATTGGCCTCGGTTTAATGAGGAGCAGCGTTCCGAGCGGAGGCAGCAGCGGCGCATTGGGCAGGTTCGCAGTGCCATCTGCTGGGCTGCCAGGGAATCCAGGAAATCCTCTTCCCCGGGAACGTGCCAGCAGCCACTCAGCTGGAAAGGCCCCCCATGTGCCCCCAAAGTGCGGGGGTGCCCTTGCCCTGCATCCTGCCCACTCACCCTTCACAGCATCCCTGCTCGGGGGCTGCAGGTACAGCCACCATCACCTGCCTCTTCACAGCATCCCTGTGCTTGGGGGCTGCAGGTACAGCCACTGTCACCTGCCCCTTCACAACATCCCTGTGCTTGGGGGCTGCAGGTACAGCCACTGTCACCTGCCCCTTCACAGCATCCCTGCTCGGGGGCTGCAGGTACAGCCACTGTCACCTGCCCCGTGAACCGTCACCTGCAGCCCCAGAACAACACCCAGTGCCGGCTGTATTTTCTGGAAAAAGTTGTAACCACCTGGAATCAGTGTGACCAGCACTTCCACAGCTTTGTGAGAAAACAGTCCCAGATGCACCTCAGTGTTATTTGTACATCCCTCCAGCAGCAGGACATGGTGCTAAACCCTTTGGAAATGGTTCTGCCCTCAGACTGGTGTCTCAGTGGATCAAGCCAGCATTGAGAATTCTGTTCTCTGTGTTCAGTCATCAGTGTGTGTGATGAACAGTGGTGTCCCTGGTGTCACAGACAGGGTGAAGTAGGGCATGGGAGGCTGAGGCTGAAACGATGAGCCTCTGGAGGGATCGATGTGTCCCTGGCATGGGGAGGAGCATGCAGGGTGGCAGTGCCAGGTGCTGCAGGGACGGGTCATGCACTGTAGGATGCCTGGGGGAGCAAACCCATGCTGGTCCAGGAGCTCATGGTACCTCCTTTCACAACCTGTAGAATGTTTTCTAAGGTTTTTTTGCTGTAGAAAGTTATGTATTTCCCATAACAGAAAGGCTCCTGCATGGCTGACCCATCTGAGCTGTCCCAGGCAGGATGGTGCTGGGTGCCTTGTCTTTTTCCTCTGACATGAATGCTCTTCCCTGTAGTGCTCTTCCCTCTGATGCTTTTCCCTCCAATGCTTTTCTCTCCGATGTTTTTCCCTCTCCAGCTGCTGACAGTGAACCCTGAGCATCGTTTCTCCTGCCTGGGTGACATCCAGGCCTCCACATACCTGTCTGGCGTGGTGTGGAGTGACGTCTGTGCGAAGCGTGTGGAGCCAGGCTTTGTCCCCAACGTGAGTAGCACTGAGCTGCACCAGGAGCACTTCTCCTGTTACAGGAACCTCTGTGGCAGCAGAGGTGGTTCCTGGCAGGGAGGTGGTTCCTGAGTGTCCCCTGAGCCTGACACGCTGTCGTGTTGCAGAAGGGCCGCCTGCACTGCGACCCCACCTTTGAGCTGGAGGAGATGATTCTGGAGTCGAGGCCCCTGCACAAGAAGAAGAAGAGGCTTGCGAAGAACAAGTCAAGGGATAACAGCAAAGACAGTTCCCAGTCTGTACGTGCTCCCTGGGCTGGCATCCAGCTGGGAAAGGGCTGAGCAGCTGGATTTGGGGCATAGCACAGCCATTACTGCCATGCTGCAGGAGCTGTGGGTTTGTTTGGATAAAAATGTTTCTTCAGTGGAGTCTTTCTGACATCCAAGAATCCTTTTTTATGGAAGTTTGATCAAAGTCTTTCACAGTAATCTGTACTTTGGAAAATGGAATGAGCAGCGGAGGTTTGGGCACTGAGGTGTGTGTGCAGTCAGCATTCTCCTGTCCCCACACAGCCTGGGGCCAAGGCAGCAGCTCCCTGTGTGTGTTTGCAGCACTCACACATGTGGGCTGTGTGCTGGGCTCTCCCCACGCTGCCTGGCCTTCCTTTGGGCTGGCAGCACTCACAAAATACAGGATAAGGGGTAAATGGGTTGTGTTTGTGTGGGGAACGGTGTAGTCTGTGTTTTATGGAAACTGCTGCCGTGGATGGCACAAGTCCCTGGTGAAAGCCACATGGCAGCCAGCCCTGCTGCCTCCAGCTGTTGGGCTGAGGCTGGGGAGGTGGAGGGTCTCCTGCACACATCTGGAGCCTCCTCCACACAGCTGGGAGTGCTGGGGTGCTGCAGGCAGCAGCGAGATGCAAACACGGCTGCTTATGCATGTCTTGTTTTGCTTCAACAGGAAAATGACTATCTCCAGGAATGCCTTGAAGCTATCCAGCAGGACTTTGTCATCTTCAATAGAGAGAAGTGAGTATGTTGGGTGGGTTTTTATTGAGAAAAAAACCTCTTTTTCTTGATCTCCTGTAGGAATGAGAGTTGCAGTGCCTGACAGCTGAGAGCACCTCGCTCCTGGCTTAGCCCCAGGTGACTGCTGTCAGCTGAGGGGCTCAGGTGCTGCCTGTGTATGAAAAATGGTTCTGACCAAAAGGGAGGCAAGATCAGGGATTATTAATCACTGCCACTAAGTGAAATATGCTGCCAAGAGACTTCTGGGATTTAACATATGTATGTGACACTCCTTCAGTTCCCCCATGGCCTCTCCTCGCCCATTCTGCTTTTAGAAGGTGATGTTTTGGGAAATGAAGGCAAAGAAGGTTGGACTCGATGATCTCTTGAAACTTAACTATTCTGTGAAGGTGTTAAAGTATCTGGTGGACGTAGGCAGGCAGTGAAAGTGCTGGGTTAAAGCTGCTGCTTCCCTGAGTTTGGGAAGGGTTTGTCCGTGAGCAGAGTGGGAGGCTCCAAGGAGGAGGTGGGGTGGGAGCCTGGCCAAGGTGCAGGGTGCAAGGCCATTTTGGGGTGTTTCAGGGCAGTTCAGTGTGGTTTGCTGATACACTGGCCTCTGCCATCACCTTTCTGTGTGCCCTGGGAAGCCCTCTCTTGTTCACCGTGGGCCCTTCTCCAGTGGTGCCTGGGCAGCCTGGGCTGCACTCACCCTGCAGACCACCCTCACCCCACTCCCTCTGGGGATGCTTGGTCTGGGGAGTGCCTGATAACTCCTGGTTCTCTGCTCCCACAGGCTAAAGAAGAGCCCAGAGCAGCTGAGCGGGTCGGTGTGCCCCTCGGAGGCCGCCGAGGACGCCGAAGCGGAGGGCGATGCCGAGCCCTCCCCCCTGCACATGTGCAGCTCCGTGTGCTCCGCGGGCAGCACTTAGGCTGGAGCCCTGGGCAGGGTCTGTGCCCACGCTGCTCACCCCTCCGGTGCCCAGCACCCGAGCTGCCACCCCGAGCACCGACAGCTCGTCCTGCAGAGCTGGAGATCAGAGAGCTCACACAGAACTGCCCTCCTGGGCTGAGCAGTGCCAGCCCAGCATGTCGAGGGGGAACACACGGCCTATGCAACTTGTCCAGGGAGAGCGACTCCTTCACTTGCTCTGTTTAATGTCGGGCTGCTGATTGCACGTTTTGAATGCAGTGAGTGGACAAGGAGAGAAGCCCCATCCTTGGGTGCCACAAGGAAGACGCAGAGCAGGGAGAAGGCTGAAGAGGTGGTTCAAGTTTGACTTTGGCGTTCCCTGTTCACAAAGGCTATGTGGGGACAGCAATCCCTGTGCAAAGCAGAGCAGCCCTGAGGCCCCTCCGGGCCACGGTGGGTGCCACCAGCTCCTGGGAGCCTCCAGCTGTTGGGGTCCTGCAGCACGAGGACATCCCAAGCACCTCCTTGTCCTTTTGTCACCCATCAGTTCCTTTCCGAGTCTGGGCAAATAAATGTTTGTTGTGCACTCTATGGATTCTGCAGTGGCTGGGTAATGTGTGATGGATTCAATGTGTATTTGAGATGCAGAATGTGTTTAAAATATTTGCTTCCTTCACGTGGCTGCTGCGGGCAGTGAGGAGCCATGGGATGGACTGGAGGGTCTGGCTCTGTCTGCCTGGGTTTGCAGGACACAGTTAATCATGGGCTCAGGTTTTGGTTGGAGACAGAGTGGGTGGCCTTGCAAGGCTGCTCAGTTATGAAAGAGAGGAATCTCTTATTTCACCCTTCAATTTACATTGTTTTCAGTGTAGAGTACAAGTACTGTATATAATTTACCAATACCTGTCTTAACCTCTTAATAAGATGAGGTTTCCTTCCCCTGCTCCAGCTCTGATGTTGCCTTTCTTGTTTCAGGAGCCTTGACCATGTTGTTTAATCTGCTGTAGAGTGGATTTTGGTTGCTGTTGCTGAAGTCAAGCCCTGCAGCTGTTGGGGCTCCCAGGGCTGTGGTGGGCCCGCAGGCACCCCAAAACCATCAGGGGCCTTTTGCTGCCAGACACTGGGGAGTTACAGTGTTTGCATCCTTACTGGGTATTGCTAATGCAAAAATGGATGGAAAATGTTTTTAACAGATGCAGATTCTTTCAGGACAAGTTTTGTTGCAGTTCTTATTCCCACGAGTAAACCAGGAGGGTGTTAAGGGTACGAAACAATGTGCATGGGCAGTGACACAGCGTGTGCAGCTTCCACAGTTTTATGTGGGAATTAGTGCATGGCAGGCATTGTGCAGAAGCACATTTTCATGGAAGTCTTTAAAGGTGTGCAGGAGGAGGGGAGCTGGAGCTCTGGGTCCAGTTGCACAGGTGTTTTCAGGACAGAGCCAGGCAGATGCTGTCAGACCTGGGGGAATGAACATGCCACCCTCACTGTGCCTGGTGAGGGGCCAGGGTTGCACCCTGGTGTCCCCCACGGGTCCCTGCACACCCTGTGCCTTGTTAGGAACTGTGTTAATGACGGCTCAGGGGGGCTGTGGCTGTTCAGTGAGCGAGGACTCAAACAAATGTGTTCGTTCCCCTGCTCCTTTTCCCAGCTGCAGGGGAGCACCCACCAGCTCTGATCCTGGGCTGTGTGAAGGGGATCTGCCCTCTATTCCCCCAGTACCTTCCAGTCTGGCTATTGGATACCAGGGTGGCCTAATCACCTTCTTCTGCCCCTCAGAGCACACCTCTGTGTGCTCTGGGCTGTTCTGTGCTGAGCAGCTGCTGCTCTGCACTGGGGGAGCCTGTTCCTCACCCTGGGGCTCCCTGTACACACTTCATGTCCCTCATCCACATCCCTCACCTGGCACACACCTCATGTCCCTCACCCACATCCCTCAGCCTGAGCACCTGGCTCTATGCCAGCACTGCAGAGGGGGTTGAACTATGGATTTATTCAGAAGCTAAGAATTCCAGGCGATTACTCCACTGTTATGGATGGTTTTTCTCAGTGAATTCCGCTGCACTATTTAGCAACTTTCTGTAAATAATGACAAAAGTTGGGACTGCAGAATGTTGAGGAGAGTCACTGATTTTTTGACCAAAACATCCTGTATATGAGAGGTGCAGACAGATGCCATTCAACCAGAAGCTCTCGGGCCGGGAGAGGTGTTGGCAGTTACAGGACATGTCGATTTGATGCTTTCATTGCTTTCCTTAGGACAAGGTACAAGTGGCCCCTGAGGTGGGGTTGGTGTGTGTGGGGGGAGCCAACTCACTTCTCAGCCTAAACCCTCTCTGTGTCAGTCATCTGCTCCCTTTGCAGCACCCTGAGTGAATTGTGCAAAACGTCTCAGCAGCTGGCAGAAACCAGGATAACTTCTGGGGAGAAGCCAGGGAATGGCTCCTTCCCCGGGGAACACACTGGATGGATCCTGACTGCCCCTGAAATCTAGCAGTGCATCTCCAGGAATGTGCTGGGGACACTCTGCTTCTGCCTCAGTCATTGCTGCACCTGCATCCCTGAGAACAGTACCAGGACACAGAGCTTTGTGATCATTGCACCGAGTGGGAAAGACACTGTGAGCATGTCCTTGGAGTGCTTAGTCTTGATCTAAAGTAATGCCTGGGCACAACCTCACCAGAGCCTGGCAGGGACTGAGTTTCATTGACTCTTGTTTCTGCCCAGTCCCTGGAGAAGAAATGGCAAGGAAAGAGCAATTGGAAAAGGGAAAAGTGATGGGAAACAGGTCAGTGTTTGCTTCATTGTCAGAGCCCCATGGTGGGTTTCAGTGCTCTGGGACTCTGTTGTATCATGTCCCCGTCACTGTGTCCTGGCAATGGGCTGGTGCTGCTTGAGCTGAGCCTGGTCCTGTTGGTCCCAAATGTCTTTGTGGCTCCTTCCAGGGTGTCCTGTGTCCAGCTCAGCCCATCTGCAATGGATTCCTGGCGTTTGATCCTCTCTCCTTCCTGTGTTGCTCCCTCAGGGGTTCCCTGTCCCTGGCCACTGGCACAGCCCAGACTGGGGATGGGGAGGGAGGTCAGAGACTGTGTCAGGGTTACCACCATCTCTGGTGCCAGTGCTGGTGCCAGTGCCAGTGCCGGTGCCGGTGCCAGTGCCGGCTGTAGCTTTGGTGTTGGACAAGCTCTAATGCTGAATGTTGAGCAGACCTCCCAGTGACATCCCTAGTCCCAAATCGCAGCCTGGAAGGCATCACTAGCAGCTCTGGGTTACACCTCCTCTACAACCAGAACACAGAAGTTTTCTGGATATAAATATTTAAATACCTGTATTTTTTGTATGACAGATTTATACAGCGTGTGCCATTTTCTGCTGTGAAAAATCGACAGCACCTATAAATTATTCTCCTTTAATCACTTGCCAGGAGGTTGTTTTCTTATCTCTGTTGTGTTACGAAGTTTTGCAAAGTTGCTTATTTTTGTTTCCACTAAATTCCACAGCCTTCACTGGGAATTTTGTGCAGAAGGCAAATGTTAGGTCAGGTCCTGATGTTTCTTCTGTTGCCAATTCTTTATTACTCCAAAGCTTGCCAGAAAGAGAGTAAGAGTAATAAAATAATAGCAAAAATGCCAATAATATGGACTTGACCCTGGACAGTGCTGAAATCCTGTTGCCTTGGTAGGGTATTTTTTTTAATTATTGCAGTGCATATATATGTAAATATATCTTTGTATTTTATGTTAATACATCCCTGTAATTTTCTTGCATGACAATTTTACCATGTCACGGAATATTTAAGTTCTGACGAGTTTGTGTTTTTGCAGATACTGCTGGAAACTATTGCACATGTGCAGTAATAAATGTGTATTTTTAACATTGCCAAGGATTTGGTGTTGTTTACAGGGTATTGAGCTGTAGATCCATGAAACCTTGGAAGCATCTGAATGCTGGAATTCTGGAGCCCAGCCAGAGCCCTGGGCTGCTGGAACACCCTGCTGGTGTGGAGCCAGGTGGGATGAAAGCTGAAAGAGGTGCTGGAAGAGGAACAGCTGGATCCAGGTGTGCCAATGTCCCACTTTCCAGGAGGGGCTGGTGGGAGGTTTGGGAGCAGCAGGATGGGCTGGGGGTACTCAGAGGGCAGAGTAGGAGGGGATGGTGGGAGGTTTGAGAGCAGCAGGATGGGCTGGGGGTACTCAGAGGGCAGTAGGAGGGGATGGTGGTAGGACCCTGGCATTGCTGTGGCAGGGAGGGTGTGCCAGCTGTGACTCGCTGTGATTTGGTATTTCCCCCTGCTCGAGCCCCAGAAGTGTCAGGAGGTCTCTGCTCTCCCCCTTTCCCCCCTCCCCAGGGCAGGAATCACTCCTCTAGCTCGGTGTGCTCCTGCTGGGTGGCAGCGCAGGCAGCAGCTACAAAGGCTCCTCCCGACTTCAAAGGAGCCGTGAAGGAACAGACAAATCGATGTCTGAGCCTGAGCTCCTCCCTCTCTGCAGAGCCTGGCACCTCCACTTTGATGCCTCTGGGACGGCATTCCCAGCTGTCCATGGTGTCCCCAAGGACCGAGGACACTGGTCAAGCCTGGTCCTTCACTGCAGGGGGCAAAAGGCAAAGGTCACAGTGTGAGGGCAGCTTCCCACATACAGCCCTGAAATACAGTGGGTGGAAAAGCTGATGGACTCAGACCTCCAGGATTGAATCCAGGGTTGCCCAGTGTCTACTTGCCCTGTGCCCTTATTACTGTGCCTAAGACATGGGAACCAGTGTTTGCCAGGGACAGGCATCTCATCCCACCCCCTGCCATGGACAGGGACATCTTCCACCAGACCAAGTTGCTCCAAGCCCCATCCAACACTCCCAGGGATGGGGCAGCCACAGCTTCTCTGGGCACCTGTGCCAGGGTCTGCCCACCCTCACAGGGAAGAATTCCTTTCCAGTATCCCATCTAACTGTGCTCTCTGGCAGTGCGAAGCCATTCCCCCTTGTCCTGGCACTCCATGTGAAATAAAAATAAATAAAAAGCTGCAGTGAGCATGGAAAGGCAGGGATAATTTGGGCTAAGTGCAGGAATAGTTTGGTGCTTCTGCCAGCTGATTCCCTACCTTAGGAGCTCTGCTGTCCTGCAGGATTCCAGAGGTCCATCCCCCCTCCAGGCACAAGCACCGGGACCGGGGGCTTGCCCATTGTGGCCGCGGTGCCGCAGGGCCAGGGATGGGCCCTCGGTCAAGGGCACGGAGTGTGTCCCTGTGCCCCTGACCCAGAGCCTGCAGGGAAGCTGTCCAAAGGAATTAGGGCACAGATCACGGAGCTGCCACGCAGGGTTTGTTTCCAGCAGGCTCTGGCTCCAGCAGGGGCTGTGGGGCTCAGCATCTCCTGGCTCTGGGAGGGCTGCAGAGATGCTCCTGGCCCCAGTCCCTGCACTAGGAGGAGGCTGGGGCAGCTGTGCCAGCTCCGACAGCTCCCTGACAGAGGGAATAAATGCAAACTTTCCCTCCAAAGGGAAGGGGTGGTGGGATTTGAGCCCTGGACTGGGGCAGTGGGTGGAGGAACCAAAACTGGGCTACGTGGGAGTGGGGATGGCATCTCTGGGACCTGGCACTAACCAGCCCAACTGTGGGAAAAGGGATATTTCCAGAACAAAGAAAACAGACCTTCCTTTGTTAAGTGCTACCAAGCTGAGGGTACTGGGGTGTCCCTCTCATCCCCTGAATATTGGGGTAGTGGGGAGGTCACTGCCTGCAGACTTTGACTTCTGTCTTTCTCATTCCTTATGGAATTCCTACTGCCATAATTTTAAGTTCTAGTTGGGTTGAAACGGACTTTAAATCTTATCTAGTCCCACCTCCTGCCATGGGCAGGGACACCTTCCACAAGATGTTAATTGTCTTGGTGTAATTGCAGGAAAAATCAGAAAACCTACAAATTAAATTAAGTAAGTTAAAGCCAAATATAAAACCTGAACAAATGCATTCCCATGTGTTTGATTACTGCAGCATTAAGCTGTGAGATGTAGGTCAGATCAGATAATCAAACACCTTCCCCCCCCAAACCCCAAATCCCTCCCTTGTTTACATTTGTGGGTTCAGGCAATACCTTCATTCCCAGCTAGCTCATGGATTTGTGTCTCTGGAGCTGCTGTACACGTGATTCCAGCTCCCATGCACTGGAGCACATGTGTGCTTGTGCTTCCACAGCCCTTTTCCCTTTCTCGTTCCCTGCTCAGACAGAGCTGGAGACCAAAGCCTGACACTGCCCAAGGGAAATGGACATCTCAGGGACATGCCATGGCATCTCACTGGCACTGGGAGCGACACTGACCTGGTGGGACACACCAGCCCCTGCTTCTGGTGCTGTGGGTTTATCTGCAGACCGAGGGGGTTTGGGGACAGGGGGCTGCACAGCCCTGAGCCCAGCCAGGTGCCCAGAGCCAGGGGGCACAGCTGAGCAGGAGGGTGGGATTCTGCCTTGGGCACACACAGCAGATAAGGAGCCCCTCCCCTTGTCCAAGGGGAACACAGTAACCTGCAGGTCAAGACTGGATTGTACAACCCTCACACAGAAAAGGGAGAAAATGCAAAAACAGCCACTTCCACCTTTTTATGGTTTCCAACCAACTTTATTCCAAGCAAGGAGCAGACAGGAACGGCGAGCTGTTCCTGGAGGTACATGCACGGCTCTGTGGCCAGAGGCTCACTCTATGTACACACCTTTGATATAGTAACTGGGCTATAACAGCCTTTAAAAAAGAGTGTGTCACATGCCCCCAGCCTGCAAATGAGCCCTGGGACTGGGTACAGGACACACACTCAGTTCTTGGAAAACTGTATCAATAATCTGTAAAAACAAGGCTGACAGAAAGACAGGGGCCCACAGCATGGCCAGGTCCTAGAGAGCCATTCTTTCTCTGCCCTGGGACACAGGGGCTGTGCCCCCTTGGAGCTGCAGCCCCCCAGGGACAGATGGACAGATGGACAGATGGACAGCGTGGCTCGTGGGTGTGGTGGCCATGGCTCTGGGAGCACAGCCAGGGCTGCTCAGGAGCACTGCAGACAGCTGGGATGTGACTGACTATGGAAACCATGGAAGTGCTCTTCAGGTGGAAGTCCTTTGATGAGGAGGGGCAGTGGGTGCTGCTGGAAAGGAGCGTGATCCAGCCAGGATGTGCCTTCATTCCTGCCCCGGCCCCTGCCAGCCCCGACAGGGCTGAGCCCGCTGCCCTGGGGGCATCACGGGGCCACATGCACAGGGAAGGGCTTTCCAAGCAGCTACTGAAGGAATACTGATGGGAGAATCCAGGCTGGGAGTGCTACCAGAGGGACACTCTACTTTCTACCTACGAGGGAAGGGCTGGGGCAGCTGACGGGCGCTCGCTCACGGTCACCCTGCATGGGGGCACCCACCGTCCCCTCCTGCTGGCCCGGCCCCGGCAGGACCCCGTGGTGGTGGCAGTGGCAGGGACCGGCGCGGTGGCAGCACGGGGACAGCATCAGGACAGTGAGGTGATGTTGGACCTCCCGCCCGGAGGGGCCATGATCTTCTGCGCCGTGCGCCGCGCAATGTGATCGTCTGCCTGCGAGCCTGGGGACAGCAAAGGGGAGTGCCACTCCTTTAAATGCACACACCACAGTGTTTCCTCGGGGGGAAACACCAGGCATTTCACTGTGTGTCATTTGTGACACTCTGCTACCACAGAGCAGTTTGGAATGGCTGTATTTGCCTGAACTTCTTCATTCTTTACTGCATCTTTCTGGAAAACCTTATAAATGGCTTTCCTGTAAATAAAGTTTGTATATAATAAAATGTAGGGCCTTGTACATATATCAGACAACACAAGATCCATCTGATCCAATCAGCTAAAAACATTATGGAAGTCATTTTAGGGCAGAGCATTGGCTTTCCAAGCTCCTGACAGCTGCTGGGCAGGTTTCTGCAGGATAAATGATGCTGACGAACTGCCTGCTCACACGGAAAGTCTGGAGGGATTATCCTTCCAGTTCCTGGAAATTAAGTTATTTGGCCAATCTCTACAAACCCAACCACTTCCAAACCCTGACTCGTAGCTGGGGCTGAAGTCCCAACACATCCACAGCCACAGCAGCATCCCATGGACCTGGGCAGGGCTGTGGGGACACCATCATCTTCAATGTCCTCCTCCTCTCCCTCCCCTTGGTTTCAGCTCCCACTCTCCACGGAGCCACCCTGCAGCCCCCCCAGGCTTTGTGCCTTGCCACAGATACTGTCAAACACTCCAGATCTGTCTGTGCTGCACTTGGTCCCTCTGCTGCTGCCACAGGACAAACTGCTTGTCACTGAGCAGAGAGGCAATTTGTATTCCCCAGCCCTGCCCTGCCCTGCCCCTTGCACCCACCCAGGCAGGGCAGCCCCAGCCCCACGTACCCGAAGGCAGTTTGTATTCCCCAGCCCTGCCCTGCCCCTCACACCCGCCCAGGCAGGGCAGCCCCACGTACCTGAGAGGCTGAACCCCGACTGGTGCAGGTTGTCACTCACACCCACCCCGGCAGCCCGAGCCCCACGTACCTGAGAGGCTGAACCCCGACTGGTGCAGGTTGTCACTCACACCCACCCCGGCAGCCCCAGCCCCATGTACCTGAGAGGCTGAACCCCGACTGGTGCAGGTTGCGCACGGGGGCACTGGGGGCTTTGCCGGTGCCAGGCGCGAGCCTCGCCGTGGCCGTGGGCGCTGCCGCCCTGACGCTCACCGGGACCTCATGGACTGGCCCATCGTACATCCCTCTGGGAACGCCATGGACCTCGGCCAGCTGGGGAGAGTGAGCAGGGGGGTCAGGCACAGGTAGGCACAGGAGACAGGGCAAGAGGAAACAGCCTCAAGCTGTGCCAGGGGAGGGGCAGGTGGGATATTGGGAAAATTCCTTCCCAGAAAGGGCTGTCCAGCCCTGGCACAGCTGCCCAGGGCACAGGTAGAGTCCCCATTCCTGAAGGGATTTAAAAACTGTGTGGATGTGCCACTTGAGGACATGAGTTATTGTGGCCTTGGCAGTGCTGGGGGAACAGCTGGACTTGAAGGTCTTAAAGGGACTTTCAACCTGGCCTTGGACACTTCCAGGGATGGGGCAGCCACAGCTTCTCTGGGTTCCATTCCAGCCCTGCAGGGAGCTGGCATGGCCCCATCCCCATCCTGCCCTGATTCCAGGCACCCCCAGGCACCCTGGACACCCCAAGGCACCCTGGACACCCCAAGGCATCCCAGATTTGGAGATCCTGCCTTGGCAAGTGAGTGGAGTTACTGATTCCTGCTCTGCCTTCATCTAGGATGCTGCATGGAAGTCTCTGCAATAGCAGAGGGAAAAGGAAAGGAGGGCAAAGCTGTTTAGAAGCTTTATGCATATTTACATGTTTTTGTGTCTCCTTCAAAAGCTGTGCCAACACACAGAAGGATTTATCCTACTGTATTTCCAGTACCACTGGAACACACATCCCTCACTTTCTGATGGCTGAGAACACAGTAACATAAACTTCTCTAGCACAGGCAGGAGAGGAATTCCACCCCTACCTCAAAAAAATAAAAAGAAAACTTTGCTAGAAGTCGTATTCTTGCTTTATAACATTATAATAGGCAAATGATACTAATAAAACTGGCATTATGAGCTCTAATACTACACTAGGAATTACTGATTAAGTGCCAGGCCCCACACCCACCCAGACTTCCAAAGCCTAGAAAGAAATAACATTAAAGCTATTTCTGTTTGCCATCACAGTGACCCAAATCCACTAATGCAGAAAGACTGTGGTAAAAATACAGGATTATGGCAAATAAAACTCTCCTTACCCTGTTTCTTGCCTTTATCCTTTTATAAACAAAATCTGGGAAGGTCTTTCTAGGAATGAAGCGGCCTGAGCCCTGGGTGACACGCAGGTTTCCATCTTCAAGGACAACTCTCCCCTGACTGATGACCACAGCTGGGACCCCGTGGCACTCGGTGCCTTCAAATATGTTGTACTCCACATTCTGGAAAAAGCAAAATGTGATACTCAGTCCTGTAGGATTTAAGAGGAGGAGGTGACAGCCAATAATCCCCCCATTTTTGTACACTGCTCCTCATGCACCATCAGTGGGAACTAACTAACCCTTCAGATTTCAAATAAAAAGGTTCCCATGGGATGAGCTGAAACAAACTGGAATGGTGAAAGTAAACTGTAAACCCACTCAAACTATAGCAATAGTTTAATACTTAAAACAAATTCAGCAGGTACATATTCCTAATCCACAGAGAATACACTGACCTGAAGCTCTCCATACTGGATGCAGACTGCCTCACAGTGGCCACTCAGTCCCAACCCCACCCTCTACAGCAACCAAAGGATGTTTTTCTTGTATTTTAAAGCAAGGTCCTTCATCACTTTACCCCCACAGAGAGCTCCTCCCTTGCTGAATGATCTGACCTTTCTGAGGACATGCATTGCTTTCCAGCTCTCTTGTGATTCTAAACCCAGCTCCAGGAAAAAATTTAAAAAATATTTTACCACATTGTGGGTTTTTGCTGAGATGATTTTAGTAGCCTTGGGGTTCCACACAACCAAGTCTGCATCAGCACCCACAGCCACACGCCCCTTCCTGGGGTAGCAGTTGAAGATCTTGGCAGCATTGGTGCTGGTCACTGCCACGAAATCGTTCTCATCCATCTTCCCAGGGACCTGGGAAGGGGCAGGGAGGAAGGATCACACATGGAGACAGCCCTGTGCCCATCACAAGTCCCTCCCCGTGGCTGCAGAAGCCTCTGGACCCACCCACATGCCCATGTGGTGTGAGGGTCTGCACTGCCACAGGGTGTGGTTACAGCAGAAAGGGAAACAGGGGCTGAGCTTGTCCCTGTGGGCTGAAGGGTACAAAAGACACGTTTCATTTTCCTGAAATGTAAGGCAGACACTGTGAAGGCATTTGTGTGCCAGTCTCTCAGCGGCAGCTCTCTGAAGCTCTGGCAGTGTCTAGACAGTGTCCCCCCTCCTGGCTGGTCTCAGGCACAGCTTACATGTGCTCACACCCACGTCCCCCTCAGCACCTACCACACACTTCTCCCAGATGATGGACATCCGCTCCTCGATGCCGTTGGTGCCCTCGGGGATGAGGGTGAAGTTGTCCTTGCCCACAGCCTTCTGTGCAGTGCTGAAGGTGCAGTGGGCACTGCCAGTGACCTGCAGGTCCCCGCTGGGAAAGGGACAGGGCAGGGTCACGGGGGCACTGTCGGTGCCAGTGCCACCTCCCTGGACAGGATATGCCCCCTCTCCCAGCAGACTGGGGGGGCATCCACGGCCCTTTGGGCTCCACAGGCAATGCCATTGTTGGAAATGGCATCAGGATGGGTCCAGGCAGGACACAGAGAGGGCAGAGCTCTCAGGGACCCATGTGACATGGGACTCACCTGGACAGGAGAGTGGTGAGGTGATCTGGCGTGGTGGGGTCGGGGCTGATGGGGGGGGACGTGACGAAGGCAGCAGCTTTGGCCCAGTTTTTGCTCCAGTAGTGGGATCCATCGGTGCCCAGGCTGGCAGTGATGGGCTCCCCAAACACCACCGTGCCTATGGAGCAATCCAGTGGGAATGAGGGCAGTCACACCATGCCCCACGGGCCCCTCACACAGCACAGACACGGACACGGTAACAACACCCGACAGTTCCACTTATTTCAGCATTCCTAGTGTTTCAGAATCACATTAATCCTTTAGATTATCTCAGACGACTGGGAAATGCTGTCAAAGCAAGGTCTGGAGCTGTCTGTTCTCTCCTTACACCAGACACACATTCCTACAAGCCTTCATTTAAACCAAACCCATGTACCTCCCAGTCAAAATTTGGAGCTTGCTCCAGATCTGCTCTTCATTCAGTTCATGACAAATGATCAAAAATGAATTATTCTGTTTCTCAGGTGTCACAATTCCAAGCTCATTCCATCCAATCTCCCCAGCTCTGAGCAATTAGCTCTGGCACACTCTGCCAAGAAAAGCAGCTCTGAGCTTCAGTCCCCAGGGCATGAGAGAGTTCAGTGGCAGAGAGTGCTCAGCCCTTGCAGCTACAGTGAGACTCCTGGCTGGATTTAGAGGCTCAGTTGGCAGACATGGACCAGCTTTACCTTTCCTCTTTGCCTGGGCCAGGACATCGGCAGCGCCCCTGCTCATGACTTTGGTGACATAGAGGGGGCAGTTGGCCTGCCTGGCGATGGTGATGGCTCGGTACACGGCCTCTGCCTCCACCTGTGGGGACAAGAACAGGGCAGGGTGTGCCAGGGCTGGTGCAGGGCGGGAGCAGGAGCTGGGCGGGAGGGCTGGTGGTGTTACCTCCTCGGGGCGGCTCAGCACGTGCCCCTCCGGCCCCGTGATGCCCAGCTCCAGCAGCCTCTTCTGCTCCTGGGTGGGCAGGGAGGGAGGAGAGAGAAGTCAGTGATGGGCACAGCCTGGCCAGAGCACCACGGCACACAACACACCTTATTCAGAGGCACCTGAGGGCTGAGGGAGACCCATGAGTCTGCCCAGGCGGCTCCATGTGCTTGGGACACCCCCCACACCATTCCCAGAGACCAGTTCTGTTCTGGGGAAACCTTCCTGGATGGGAACTGCTGTGTGCCAACAGCACCTTTGGACCTTCCCACCTCTCAAACCCACAGTTCTGGGGTGCAGGGATTCACACCCATCACCACTCACCTCGAGGCTGTTCCAGCCCTGAGGAACAGCTCCAGCAAAGGAAGAGGTGCTCCTGCACACCTGGGCCTGCCTGGAGCAGCTCAGGAGCACATGGAGGGAGCAGAGATGGGCACACTGGGGTGCATCAAGTGCCACCTGTCCTGAGCATTCCCTGTCCCTGTGCACTTCACCACACAGCACAGAGGAAAGGGCACTTGTGGTGACAGATGCTGGGATGAGCTCTGGGATGTCCCAGGTCAGTCACGTGGCACCTGAACGCAGATGTCCAGCACACCCCTCACCCTGTCCCTCTGTGCCGGTGTGTATCAAGTAACCTCCCACTCAGCTGGCACTAATGCAAGGCTATTATCCAACCCCATGGAGCAGATCCCACAGCATCCTTAAAAGGACCCTGCTCTTAGAGGATGTTCATTTCTCTGTTTTCCTGTCACAGATCTCCTCCCAGTTTGTCCTCAGGGCTCCAGTGTCACCATGCTGGCAGTGCACAGAAATGCTGCTGCAGATACTGAGCTGCCTGGGGTCATGTTATGCTCCTCAGGCAGCTGAGGGACAGGTTTCTCAGATAAAATCCCAGGAGGTGGGAATTAGCCTCTATCCTGTTTGGTCAAATAAGCCCATTTGAAGGATTGGATTCGGCTTTCAGTTTAACCTTCCTCCCACACCAGACTGAACACTGGTATGAATGTGAGCCCAGGGAACTGCCAGTCTAGCTCCTCCTCATGTGTCTGACTGCAGGCTGGAGGCAGGACTGTCCTTTCTATGGGCAAAAAAAAAAATAATGCCTGTGAGCAGAGGCTGCAACACCAAGGAGTTCCCAAGTGCCCGTGGTGGACTTAAACACTGCCAAGTGTCATGGGCATTATTGCAAAATAGACAAATCACGTGATCTTCCCAAGGGCCCCAGATATCTAAACAGCACAGACACTGTGATAAAGCATCACTTAGGGCAGTCAGTCATGCCTTAGGAACCACCAAATCACCTGCTGGGAACTGTACAGATTCCTGTGCTGGAACCCACATGTGTGTGAGGATCCCTGAGGGCGCTGGTGATTCCACAGGAAACCCTGATCCTCCTGCACATTCCTCTGCCTGCACACGCTGCCACACAGGGTCCCATCAGCCCTTCCCTGCAAGGCTTGGGGGCGCCAGCTGACACAGCAGGGGCAGGGGCAGGGATTCTCCCCCCTGGTGCCCCTCCAGTCTCAGGGGACACACACACAGTACCTCCTCGATGATGTCTCCATTCTCCGCGTGCACTTGGGCGATGGCCCCCAGGTCTCGAATGATGCAGAAGATCTCGTACATCTGCCAAAACAAGCAGGTTCTCAGCATCAGACCCATCCCTGCCCACATTCAGGGTGAGGGTGGTGGCTTTCCCTGGGTGCTGCTGTCCTACCTGGGCATCAGTGCACTGCAGCTTGTCCTTGTAAGCCATGAACACCAGGAAGGAGTTCACACCTAGAGGAAAGACAATGACACATGTGGTTGTTGTCCCACAAAGAACTCATTGACCTGCTCTGGGCTGAACAAGGGTGATCAAATCAGGAGGTTGAGCTGGAGAGGGTGAGACTGGAAGCAAAGCAAGGCCAGGAGCTGAAGTGAGAAGTGTTCCCAAAGGAACTGACCCCAAAGCTTGGGAGCTGTGAAAGAAAATAAACCCCTATCTTTGGGTGCACCTGAACCAGAAGAAGACAAACCCCATGGTCTGTGTCTGGGTTTATGTGCTCTCTGTGACTGGATCCAAATGCATAGTCAGCTGCCTCGCTCCTGGGCTGGGTGTTCCTCCAGTGATGGTTTCAGTCTGTGGTTTATCCTCAACACTGGACAAGGGATGGAGTGCCAGGACAGGGGGAAATGGCTTCCCACTGCCAGAGGGCAGTTAGATGGAATATTGGGAAGGAATTCCTGGCTGGGAGAGTGGGCAGGCCCTGGCACAGGTGCCCAGAGCAGCTGTGGCTGCCCCATCCCTGGGAGTGTCCCAGGCCAGGTTGGACAGGGCTTGGAGCACCCTGGGCTGGTGGGAGGTGTCCCTGCCCATGGCAGGGAGTGGCACTGGATGGGCTTTGAGGTCCCTTCCAATTCAAACTATCCCAGGATTCTATAAATTGCTGCTGTATTTTACATGGATGAAGACAACAAGCAATACAAAACTATGATCCAATTACAAATAAAAAGTATTTCATGTGTATTCCAAGCTCAGAATAGCTCCATTCCTTCAGTCACTCTGCATTTTAATACGAAATTTGCTGTGAATTTCTATGGTAATTGGGCAATTAAACTCTGCTTGCAAGACTAGAAATTACACTGAAGTCATTTAGCTCCACATTAGCACATTTGAGGGAAAATGCAGTGCAGAGCATGGCAGTGTGTATTAATGAATGCAAGAATCCCCCCACCCCTGTGTCCTGCTTTCCAGCCAGCCACATCCCACAGAGACTTCGGGATGTGCAGCAATTACAGGCACAGCAGAGTCTCCACACAAAACCTAAGGCTGAGTTCTGTTCTGCAAGGCCCATCCTGGAGGTCTTTATTTAAATGTGTGTCTGTACCTCAGACTGTCCAAACTGGGCTGCCTGACCCCATCCCTTTGGTTCCAAAATCGCTTTCCAGGACTGGGCTGCCAATTGCACAAAGGTGAGGGCACACAACCCAGATGTTACTGCAGGAACCTGTGGCCAATGTCCCTCTCCTGGGGGGCCAAGGATGGGGCAATCCCATCTTGGCACAAGGGATGGTGCCCTCCATGTGCCCCACACCACTGGATACTGGGAGCAGCGGTGACACTACGATGCACCCGCGGCCCTGCGCCCACACCACGGTGGGTTTGGGGGTTCTTGCTGAAACAGGGACAAAAAAAAAATAGCATAAAGATTTTTTACTATGTCCATTGTGACTTTGCAAAAAGTACCTGCTTGCCAGCAGGCAAAGTAAAAGAGACTAAGGGGGAATTAAGGGCTTGCCTGAATAAAGGCTGATAAGGGAAGTGCTTTCAGCTGGAGGGCAGAAACCTGGGTGGTGAGGGGTGGTGTTTGCAATGGTATTATGTTATATAACATCCTTGTAGTAGAAAAAATAGAGAATAAGCAACAGAATATATATTCAATTAATGTAAACCCAAAGAGTGTCTGTGATAGATAATACTCAAAACAAACTGAATAAAACTTGATGAATTTTTGGCATTCAATGGACACACAGTCTCAGGGCGTAGCCCTGGCTGTAATAAAGGTGTGTTTCTGGTTCACACACTGAATAAGGATTCCTTTGAACCACTCACTGCCAGCCCATGGCTGCCCTGCCCTTACCCTTGTCCTTCACCAGGGCATCCAGCTCCTCCCTCAGGCCCTCGTGCCAGCGCGGGATGTCCACGTGCAGGCTGTAGTCGCAGCACACCTCGCTGTCGGCGCGGCCGCGCCACTGCTCCACGGCAGCCACCAGGCTGGTGCCAGCGGCCGGGCACACGTGGTCAACTGGGGAGACACTGCACAGCGTTAGGGATAGGTGGGGCACAGAGTCCTGGCACAACTGGGGAGACACTGCACAGCGTTAGGGATAGGTGGGGCACAGAGTCCTGGCACAACTGGGGAGACACTGCACAGCGTTAGGGACGGGTGGTGGTGCTGGTGTCTGGGCACAACTGGGGAGACACTGCACAGCATTAGGGACGGGTGGGGCACTGTGGGGACCGAGTCCCTGTGGGGGACCTGCTGTGGTGAGAAGGGGTCACCACAATCCCAGCTCCTTTTATAGCACTGGTTAAAAATGGTGGATAATGAATCTCCAGGATAAAGGGATACAAATGGAACAAGCAAACTCCAAGTTATGACTGTTCTGCCTTTTTTCACCCAGCACAGCGCTGGAGTGGCCGATGGCCAACCCATGTCCTCACACACTTGTGCTCCGGGGCATCTCCCATGGGCAGCACCCACTGCCCATCCATCAGCTCTGCTCCCACTCCCTGCGGCTGTGGCTGTGGGGTCAGCAGGGAGCTATGCCAGGGCTGAGACTGGTCCTGCAGTCACATACTACAGTGGTCCTTGGGACCAAAACAGGAACAAAACAGAGATCAAAACTATTTTACACTAACACAAAAAAAGAACCCATACTCAGAGCTGAGAAACTCAACCCCCCCCATTTGCAAAGCTGTTCAAAACTTATTGAAAGGTGCTTAAAGTGCTCTTCTGTTTTGTTCTCTGATGAGATGAGGCAGGAGCAGCCATGTATTTTTAATATATGTGTGTAGCAAGGGAAGGAGATCTGTAAGGCACATAACACCTTTAATTAGGTTTGTAGTGCTTTGATTTCTCCAGCAGAAATTAACATTTCTCTGCTACAAGGGTAAATATCTCTGCAGTGACTGAAGGCCTGGTGTGTGTTGCTAGACAGCTACTCAGAGCCTGTTGGAATGTGCTGCCCTTACTGATCATGGTGGTGCCTCCTGCCAGCGCTGCCCTGGTGCCCTGGGCGAAGCCGTCGGCCGAGCTCAGCCCCAGCGCCGGCACCTCCAGCCGCGTGT
The DNA here is from genome assembly GCA_035583235.1 of Hafferia zeledoni. Taxonomy (NCBI): domain Eukaryota; kingdom Metazoa; phylum Chordata; class Aves; order Passeriformes; family Thamnophilidae; genus Hafferia; species Hafferia zeledoni. The sequence goes on along the minus strand of JAWWEV010000169.1, from coordinate 35,494,517 downwards.
GCACATCGATGCCCCCCGGCATCACCAGCTGCCCGTGGGCATCCACCGTCCTCGTGCCACCAGGGACAATCAGGTTTGCTCCAATTTGTCTGAAAAGGAAATCAAGATCTCCTATTAATTGGCAAGAACTCTGAAATGAAGATGCCACAATAAGCCGTGTCTGAAGGGCTGGGTTCTCCCCAGGCTGCCGGTGCTTTGGAAGCTTTTCCAGCTGCAGAACTGCACCAGTGTAGCTCTTTCTTGGCACTGCTCTAAAACACTGCCCTTGTTCTTCGAAAAGCAAATGGATTTCCAAGAGAAAAATGACAGGAAGCAACCTTGTTCAAACCCCACAGCCCTGTATCATTCCAAAAAATTACATTACCAAATATAAATTTTTAACTTACTTTATTAGACCATCTTCCACATAAACGTCTGCATAAAATGACTGATCATCATTGACAATTTTTCCTCCTTTGATTAGAAGTGGGTCACTCTAATGGGAAAAAAATAAATTTTTTTAAAGATTCCTTTATTTAGATGCTACTTTACTCATTCTGAGCTTTACAAAATCTATGACAATATTTTCCCTCCAATCACACAAGTTTAGTGACTATCCAGACTATTCTACAACTGCATTTGGCAAGGGAACCATATAAAATTGTTATTTAGAGGAGCACAGATCCCTGATGGGCAGCAGGAGCCAGGGGAGCACCAGTACCCTCAGCTCCAAGGGCTGAGCTGTGTCTCCCAGCTGTGTTCCTGCCTCCTCCCTGAGCTCTGGGTATGGAGACTTCTCGGTGCATCTCATTAACCTGGTAATTTATTGCCATTCATTAGTTTGCACAGTCTGGCTGGATGCAGATAAAGCCTGAAGGACTCCCCTCACTTCAAAGCCAGACACTGGCACAGTTGTCAGATTTGCAGAATCTTTACCCAGAATCTTTAAGTAGAAAATTTGGGAAGCAGCAGCACTAATGTGAATATGAAGCTGTGACCTAATTTCAGAGGATTCCTTTCCTGCTCTCTGGTGTTGCTAAAAAAAATATCACCAAGGCTGAAACAGACAACACAAAGAGCATGGCCTGGGCACAAAACCAGCCCAGGGAATCCCGAGCACGTGGCATCACAACCCAGAGATGCTGCACCACACAGCTGACAAAAACTGCCTGGAAACATTCTGGAGCTTGTTTAAAAGAGCATCACTGGCATATAAAAACGTAAAAACAAAGAACTGCATTCTGGCTTTTTTTGAAGTCTCAAGGATTTATCGTGTCTTTATTGTTTTCCCTTGTCCCATAACATCAATCAAAAGAAGTCTCAGCGTTGCTGCTCCACGGGAGAGCCCGACGGCCCCTCCCCTTGTGGGGCCCATCTTCACCCCATGCCCACCCCCAGTCCCTTCCTCGCTCCATCCCTCATCCTCCCCCATCCTCATCCTCCCCCGTGCCCACCCACACACACTGCCCCGGCTTCAGCCCCGCTCCAGACGCACCCCCGGGATGCGCTGCCCAGCCCAGCCCAGCAGTGCGGCCGGTCCGCGGCTCGCGCACCCCCGGGATGTTCCTTCCCCAGGGAGCTCTGCCACCAGCCGGCAAAAGGAGGGGGAAAAACCAAAACACGAGGCGCCGCTATCGAGGGATTTGTCCCGACTCCTGCTGGGAAGCGCCGGGAGGAGGGAATCCCGTCCCAGCGCCGTGCCGGGGGCGGCGGTGCGGGCGGGGAGCTGCTCCCAGCCCGGCGCGTTCCGCGATCAAAGCATCTCCCGGCCATTCCTCCGCCCGCCGAGGGGCGGCCGTGGCGACGGCGGGGCCGTCCCGCCTTTGTCCCCCCGGGGCGGCCCCGGACAAAGCGCCGGGTCCGGCCGGGCCGCAGCGAAGGAGCGGCGGGGCGGGGGGTCCGCACGGCGCGACCCCGGCCCGAGCCGGCCCCGCCGGGAACCCACCCCGGGGCGGCGGGACCGTGGGGACCGCGGGGACCGCCCGCCCCGCTCCATCTCCGCCCGCCGGAGCGACCCCCGACCCGGCCCGCAGGGATCCCGCCGCCCCTGCCCCGCACGGGAGCCGCTCACCGTGGTGCGGGTCGCGCTCTTCTTGCCCTGGTGCGACATCTCCGCCGCCGCCGCCGCCGCCGAGCGTGTGCGGGGCTGGTGCGCGTGGCCGCGGCTGCGCGTGCCCGCCTGCGTGCGCGCCCCCCGCCCGCCCTCCCGGGGCCGCAGGCGGAGCGGGGACTGCGGGGCCGAGCGGGGCCCGGGGCCGGGACTGCTCTGTCCCCCCAGGGAGAAGCGGCCGCTCGGATCCCGCGGACCGGCCTCCGCACAGACCCGGCTCCGCCGGGCTCGTCCCCGCACGGGGCTCCAGCGGAGCTGGGGCGGGAGG
>JAWWEV010000169.1:35477420-35492060 GCA_035583235.1 Hafferia zeledoni | reverse complement strand
GGGCATCGGGCACAGGGTGGGCTCCAGGGGCTGGGAGGGCTGTGCCAAGGTGGGCATCGGGCACAGGGTGGGCTCCATGGGCTGGGAGGGCTTTTCCAACCTAAAATATTTTGGGATTCTCTGCTTTTTCACCTGCTTTAATTTTGCCCAAGTCTCTGCATAAGGGTCTGGTTTGTTCCAACACAGAACAGAATTCCCTGCTCGTTTTTGGCTTCACATTTCAAGCCAAAACATGAACCATTATTTATGTCCCTCTAATTTGGAACAGTGTTCCATAAATGTGGCATAAATGAGTGACGGGGTAGAATTAGGATAAGAGTAAAATGAGGGAGAATTTCAGGAGCAGACTGAAGACTCCTAAATTGGAAGTTAATTATTATTAATGTCACACAAGGAGATACTAAAAAAGGATGAGAAAAGGAGTCCTGTGAAGGGAAACATCCCTGGTGTGAATCAAATGTGATGAACTATCTGAGCCCATCAGTCATGTTTGGATTCTGCAGATATTATCAAATAAATTGTGTCACTCTGGGTGGCAGAGGGTTATTATTCAGTGATTTATGGAACAGGTGCATTGACAAGAGACAACAGAATTGAAGGCCATGATCCAAAAAGTCTTTATATTTAATTTATTTATTCATGTCTCCTCTGATCTAATGAGACTCATAGAAAAGCTTCTTCTATCTTCTCCTTAATCAGGTAGGAATTAATTTTGAGAGGTTCTGTTTGTGTTCTGTTGGCTCTTTTGTGTCCATGGAAAGGTTTCCATGCTGAGAACTGACACCCCTGAGGAGCTCATTGCAGCTCCTTGACCACAGTGACCCTCAGGAATTAAAGTGGATTGAAGAAAATATCCATGATATGGAATAAATAGACTGTGAACACCTGAACCACCTCCATTGGGACAACACAGAGAGGCCAAAATATGCCTTAAAGTCAGAGGGCAAGGCTAGATGGGATATTGGGAAGGAATTCCTGGCTGGGAGGGTGGGAAGGATTTGCCCCATCCCTGGAAGTGTCCAAGGCCAGGCTGGATGGGGCTTGGAGCACCCTGGGACAGTGGAAACTGTCCCTGCTTGGAGCTGGATGATCTTGAAGTTCATGAAGTTCTCTTCCAACCCAATTCTAGCATTCTGTTATTCCATAACTGTTCCTTTGATCCCACAAAAAGACACCTGTTCCTACAAGAAGGGGCTGACCTGATCCCTCAAAGCCATTACCAGAGTCTCAAGGAGTTCCATAAAATCTGTCTGGACCAAAGTCCTGTGGTGTGGAGGTGGCTGAAGGGTTAATAAACTCTTCAGACCATGGAATAATTCCAGTTGGAAGAGATCCCTGGAAATTGTCAGGTCCAACTCCCTACTCAGAGAAGAATCAGTTCAGATCAGGTGGCTGAACTTGGTCTAGTTAAGTTTGAACATACCAAGGATGGAGATTCTTCAAGATGTCTTGGCCCATCTGCCAATTCTGGACTAACCTTGGCATGAATTTTTTCTTTCCCAATATCTAAAGAGAATTTTCCTCCTTTCAGCTGCTCTTCAGGTACTCAGGGACAGCACCAGATTTCCCTTGAGACTTCTCTGCTCCAGACTGACAACCTCCTGTTGCCCTCAGCATTTTAGGGAGCATTTGTTGGGTGTACTTTTGGTTTCTTCCCCAAGGATTTTGCAGTTTGGACTCCAAACCATCCTGCTGAGTGATCCACAGGACAAGAACTGAGGTGCTTGTGGGGTTCAACCCCAACCTGCCCTTCTGCAAAGTAAACCCCTTTCTCCCTGTAATTTCTGCCTTAATTTTGGGAACAGAGCAGTGGGTGAACATCAAACTGTGAGTTCTGCCACGATCAGACTCACCTTTGGCTCTTTCACTGCTAAAAACCAACCACTTAAACTGCTCAGAAGACACTGAGAAGCTTTTCCAATGTCTGGGCACCCAGTGATGAGGGTGTGGGATCACCTCGTGGTGAGGAAACCTGTGAGGGGACAGAGGTTTTTTTTACACTTTGGGGGCTTTTTAGCAAATCTTTGTCTCCAGTTGGGACAGTCTGTTAATTCTGCCCTTCCAAGTGCAGCAGGAATGGGATGGGATGGGATGGGATGGGATGGGAAGAGACGGGACGGGACGGGGTGGGGTGGGATGGGATGGGATGGGATGGGATGGGATGGGACGGGACTGGATGGGACGGGATAGATAGGATGGGAGGATGGGAGGGGATGGGACGGTATGGGATGGCAGGGAATGGGATGGAACAGGAGGGAACGGGACGGGACGAGGTTCCGCTCGCCCTTCCTGCAGAGACTCGGCCGGGCCGGCTCTGGGAGGTGCCCCGGCCCCGGCCCCGGTCCCGGCGCAGCCCCCGTACCTGCCGGCAGCCGTCGCGCAGCTCCGCGGGGGCGGCAGCTCTCGGGGGCGGCGCGGCCGCGGCGGGGCCGGGATCGGTGTCCGGGCTGGGCCCCGGCTCGGGGCTGGGTCTCGGCTCGGTGTCGCGGCGGTGTCCCCCGACGGGTGTCCCAGGTCCGGAGGCAGCGAGCGAGGCGAAGTTCAGCGTCTTGTTGTCGAAGGCGTCCTCCACGCTGCAGAACATCCCGCCGCGCTTCTGCCGGGGGCGCGGGCTGCCCGCCCCCAGCCCCGCAAAGCAGGCGGGCAGAGCCTCCTCCTGCCGCCCCGACATGGACCCGGGACCCCCGCGCTCCGCCGCTGCCGCTGCGCTCCCGCAGCCGCCTCGCCCTGGGGAGGAGAGCCCAGCGCCGCGTTAAGAGCCGCCCAAGGACCCCCCGCCCCTCCCGGTGCCCATCCACCCGTGCCCGTCCCCACGCACGACCGGGAGGTGACATCTCCCAGCGCCAGTGACGGCAGAGACAGCGCGGTTGGCCCCTGAATGCCCCCCGGACATCTGCGGTGCCCCAGGGCCGCCAGTCTCGCGGTCCAGCTCACCCATCCTTTCAGCCCCAAACCAATTCATCCAATTGGAAGGTTTAAAACAGATCTTTTTATTAAAAGTTGACAATAATTCATGTATTTTACAAAGGAATAGAAAGTCTCTCGATATATATCATAGGAATCACAATACAAAAATATGTGTAAAACTCTGCCCTCACTCACTCCAGCCCCTGGGTTGGGGCTGTCACAGCACTGAACCCACCGTTCCACATTTTGGATATGATTCTGGGGCTGGGTCAGAGGACACGGGGCACGGCACACCAGCCAGGGCACCAAAAAACTCCATTTTCTCCCGGTTAATGTTTTGCATAAGTTTACAATAATCCCTTTTATTAAACTGTACAACACATAATACAGGGTTTAATACACGTATTCACAGGGCGATTTCCTGAGTCGAAGCCAAAGCCGTTCCCGTGCACACACACGCTGTGTGGGCGCCAAGGAGCCGCCTCCGTCCAGGGGCATTGTCTGCTCCTGGTCAGGAATTCAGTTCACAAGCCATGTAAGGCACTCAAGGAATCACTGAAGGCTACAGATATTGTAGAGCAGAACACTGGAATCAACAGCCACCTCCTCCAACAGTTTAACAAGAAGTCCAGGCCTGACGGGTGGTGGGTTTGGGGTGAGGGGTGGCACTCCCTCCTCCTGTGCACCCACTCTGAGGGGCTGCAGGAACCCCCCAGGGGAGGGCACTGGCCCCCAACAGCACTCCTGGGGCCTGGAGACCGTGTTTTAAAAGATGCACAAGAGCCAGAGGTGAGGAGGGAGCAGCCGAGACCCGACACAGCTCATCGCATGGACAGCGCCGGCTCCAGCCTGGCCAGAGCCACAGCCGAGGACTGATCCAACAAATCCAACCCACCCACCACAGAGCCCAGCGGAATCCCTTCCCCTCCAGTCAGAGATGTCAACCCCATCTCTGCATCTATACAGAGGAAACAATTCTGAAAACATTCTCTGAGCCATTTTTTCTTTCCTATGTACAAAACTTCTTACATATTTATATTGACTTATAAATAAGCACAATCCCTTATTTACACACAGACCTGTCCTGTACCGTTGGCTTTGTAATTAAAACCCCCGGGATTGAGGAAGTTGAGTCAATGGGAAAACAGAACTATACTGGAGACAGAGACACACAGCAGGCAAGAGCGTGGCCTGAGTGAAGAGCCATGAGATGGACCTGAGCCACTTCCTAACACACACCTCAACCACCACCTGCAGGGCTTCCAGTAAACACAATTTTTTAAGACATGAAGTGTTTCAGTAGAGCTCAAAATGGATCTGTTTAGGTGAGAAATGCAGATGTGAAAATGAAGCTCATCCTGGAATCCCAGCACTGGCATCAGGATCTGGTAGAACTGGAGTTTTTTAATTAATTCCATAATATAATCATTTGCTGATATCAAAATCCACAACCTTTGCCTTAAAATGTTGCATCCCTTCAACACAAATATCACAACTCACTTCCTTCTGCTTCTGCAGCTGAGCTCCCTGGGCTGGGTTAAAACAGATGGTCAATGTACAAGTGTGGGGAGAGGGTTTTAGATTTTCAGTGTCAAGGGGTTTTCTTCGTAGCTTTATAAACTCCACCCAAGCATTGGAAGCAGTGCACGTACCTACGGAACAAAACAAACACAGGCATTAACTACAACTGGGTTCCTCTCCTCCACAGGATTTTCAGTTCCATTCCATGGGCTCTACTGGGTTGTGTTAAGCAGATCTCAGTTAAGTCCAAGTTGGAGTAGGTTTAACCAGTTGCTGGGTTTTCACTGAAAGAAAAGAGGTCATTTATTAAATGTTAAATGTACTGTTTTCTCTAGGCTGTACCACACATCATATCAGTCACTTTCCTTAAGCAGTACCCCCCCAACAGTTTTGGGCAACACTCAGAATATTGTGATGATAGTGATGAATGAGGAATTTAAAGTTTGCCTCATCTTGCAGACTCTGAGAGGATGAGTCAAAAACCAGGGTTATTCACCTCCTCAGGTGAAGAGGGACAGCACGAACGACACGGTGCCATAGGTGATAGGGGGTCCTGCAGCTGCCCTGACCTTCCCTTCCTTGTGTGCCCTCCCTGGACCTGTCTCTGTGTTCACCATTTCCCACTCAGCTACAAGACCAGTGCCAGATGGAAGGGGATTTCTGGGGCAGACACACAGGAAGCAGAACAGTTCAGGCAAGGACTGGAAAGGAGAGAACCCCCCAGTCCCTGTATCTTCTCCATTCCCCATTTCCCATCCCTTCTCCATCCCCCAGTCCCTCTCTCTTCTCCACTGCCCACTCCCCATCCCTTCTCCATCCCCCAGTCCCTCTCTCTTCTCCATCCCCCAGTTCCTGTCTCTTCTCCCCCCAGACCTCATAGCAGCCGAATCCCCCCTCCCCAGCACAGCCCTTGCACTGTGCAGGCAATGAATTAACTCTTCCCTATCTGCTCGCCAGCAGGTCAGAGAATCCCAGACTGGTTTGGGCTGGAAGGGACCTCAAAGCTCATCTCATTCCATGGGCAGGGACACCTCTCACCACACCAGGTCCTGGAGGTCAGGTGGTCCTTCTGCCCCTCCCTGAGGCTTTGAGACAGGGGGACGCTGCTCACAGGCGGGCAGTGACACCCCAAGAATTTGCAGAAGCAATTCCTAAAAAGACACGGAACTTCAGAGAAGCCCGGCATGACCAACCCCGGCTTTTCCCGATGCCACTGTGCCTGCTGTCCCTCTGCGTGCGGCCGCGGTGGCAGCGCCGCCCGGGTCGGGGCTGTCACATCGCGTTTGGTGGCGGCGGCCGCGGTGCCTGCGCTGCCACTTCCAATGACCCTCAGCGCGCCCGGGGCTGGCGGAGCCTCAGACAAAAGGCACAGTTACCACTCTCTCACCCCGCAATCTCCTGCCGAAGGGGGATTTTTTTAATAGAAAGCTGTAAAAATGGGGCAAAAGCTTTTCAAAATGGGTAATGGATGAAGCGCTAATATTTGTGCATCTGAGCGTTCACAGCTTGCAGGAAAGGGCAGCTTTGCTGAATAGAACAATGCAGGAATGCAGTTCCTCAGAGCTTGTGGGTCAGACTTCATCTGGAAAGGAATCAGAGACTCCCAGACTGGTCACTTTGTTACTAAATTCTTAATTTTACTTAAGAATTAAGAGCACTGTTTTTCAGGACATCCCAGTGAACATATCCACGGTATCCTTTGCTCCCAGCTGTACTGATTTGGAAACTTTTTGGGGTTTCCTGCCATCAGACTGTCAAATCTCGCAACAGAAGGAAAAATTACCGACCTGATCGATTCATGCTGACAAACCCTGTGAGCACAGGCTGTGCCCAGGACCTGCCCACGAGCAGGAAAGCACTTCACCTCATTAATATTGATGTTCTGCAATCTGAAACGCCCTTCCTGGGCTCCCTGAGGCTTCCCACATGTCCAGGGCTGGGCTGGGGATGGGGGGCACTGCCACAGCCTGTGCCCATCACCTCCAGCCCTGCTCTGCCAGGTCGGGGCCAACAGGAACAACCAGCACAGCTGAGTTTTAACCATTTCTGGTCACTTTTCCACACAGTTTCATGCCACAAACAACCCCCACGTGGAGCAGGGCTGGGTTTCTGACATCACCTCCTGTGCTGCAATCGGAATGCCAGGGGCTCTGCCACCACAATTAGGCTTTACCTGTCTTTTCCCAACAGAGACAGGAGGAATTCTGACACAGACACGCTACAAACTGCTTCTGCTACAGGATAAAATAGTGCTGGTCCCTTGGGGCTTAATAGCAGAGGTTTAAAAAGCTGTTTCTTTCCAGTGCAAATCTTTTATTTATGATAAAATCTTGATACTGCTCATTTTACACACACGCATGTGTATGTGCACAGGAGCCTACAGCATCTTCTTTTCATGCTGGATTTTGAAGCAGCATGTAACAAAGAATGGGCAGAATATTTATAATTAAAACTATTAAATGACTCTACCCCACCCAAAATGCAGCACGTGGCAGCACAGTCTTGTTTCTTGTGCTCCCACCAGAACAGATTAAATATATCTATTTTAACCCTGCATTGTTATTACCAAAATGGCTGATTCTGCACTGAAAACTGTTAGTTTAGTCCTTTAGAAACCTGGTTTAGGTTAACTGCGGGTATCATTCCCTAATTATTTGGGGTATTTCATTTGGGTCCATGGTATGTATGAGTAAATGTAATAAATTTATACATATTTTTCAAGTGGTTTGTAAATGATATTGGAATCCTCTTAAAAAGACAAATCTGTTAGAAGACAGCCAGTATGGTGATGGAAAATATGGTACAATAACTATAAAATATATTTACATGCTGTGTGATATGTAAAATATTAGGCAATATCACTATTTTTTACACACATAAATAGCATCAATCTGTTTTCCAACTAAAGAAAATAAGAGAAGAAAGAGAAACTGTGGCTGCCCCATCCCTGGAAGTGCCCAAGGCCAGGCTGGCCAGGGCTGGGAGGAACCTGGTCCAGTGGGAGGTGTCCCTGCCCATGGCAGGGGGTAGAATGAGATGAGTTTTAAGGTCCCTTCCAACCCAAATCATTCTGGAATTCTAATTTAAAATATTTATCTTCTATATTTGCAATAATAGGAATTTTATAAATGCCACTGCCAGTTACCCTTGGAAACTCTCTGTCTGTGAGGCCCAGGCAGTGAGTCCATGGCTGGAACCCCTCAGAGCACCTGCCCCAGCTGGAGGGGCTGGAATGCCACTGAGGACATCAGTCCTCGGGCTGGCAGTGTCTGCAGGGGCAGCTGGCATCAGGAATGTGGTGTCTGAGGGGCTCCTGGGAGACCTGCAGGCAAAGCAGCCATTCAGCTGCACCCAGTCTGGGCAGGCAGGGGGGGATTGTGTGTCCTTTCCCAGTGGATCTGCGGGAACAGCAGTGGGTTGGTGGCATGACTGGCACTGCCGGAGCTCGGGCACTCCTGGGGCAGGGGAGGTGGGATGGTGGGCTGTCACCTGCCAGGGCTCAGCTCCAGCAGCCCTCCCTGTCCAGATCTGCTCATCTGCAGGTATCACACAATCACAGAATCATGGAATGTCCTGAGCTGGAAGGGACCCCCAGGGACCATCCAGTCCAACCATTGGCCCTGCACAGACACCCCAACAACCCCACCCTGGTCCTGAGAGCATTGTCCCAACTCTCCTGAAGCTCTGGCAGCCTTGGGGCTGTGCCCACAGCCCTTCCCACGATTTCTGGTTCCTTCCAGAACATGTGCTCCAAAGCCAAATCCATGGCCAGGTCTTGCCTACAGTGGGAGGCCGTAATTACGCAGCACAGCAGGGAATGAACCACCCCCTGGTTCAACTGCCCTGCACATCAGCTGTGAAGGGCAACAGAAACAAATACAGAAACAGCTCTGAGAAAGAACAAACCATCACACCCCGTGGAGATGGGTCCCTCCCAGCCCTGCTCCCTGTCCCAGCCCCCCGGCACAGGGAGGGAGAGGTGGCAGTGCTGGCACAGGAGAGTTCAGCAGGACAGCACCCACTCAGGCTGAAAATGTGGCACTGAGGCAGGAAATGCAGGATGACACCTGGGCCTCCCTGTCCCCTGCTCTGGGAGGGAAAAGGCATCCAAGGGTGGGATCTGGGAGGTGTCAGCCCTGGTGCCACCCCCACAGGAACCCCTGGCCTCCAGGTGATGGCACTGCTCCATCCCACGGGAACATCCTTCTCTTGCCGAGGTGACCTTACCACGGAGGGCTTAGGAGACACAGCTGCAGTTTACACTCCCAGAGATCTGGTACAATTTGGATTCACAGCCCCAGAATCCTACCATGGCTCTCAGTACAATTAGCACAGGGTGAGGAGTGGCTTTGATGTGATGCTGGGTGAGTATTGTCCAATCCCTTTATTTCCATGGCATCCCAGCACTGTCAGCACAGGCTGGGCTGTCCATGCCAGCTGTCCTGGCACTCCTCTCACCCATCTCCTCTATCCCCGGGCTGTTTATAACAGTCTTCCTCCGTCTGCCTCTACAGATCTGCATGAGGCAGATCTTAGTTACTTGGACATGTTCTCCTTTCTTGGGAGAGGTTTCTCTGGGATCTCTGCTGACCTGGAAGTGCTGGAAGTGCAGCCACATCGCTGGGCACCGCAGCTCCCTCCCTGTCTGCACTGAAAAACAGCTACATGGAAAAAAATTGATTTTAGTGGAGCAGAGCGACACTCAAACCCTACACATGGCACAGGTTTGTGGCAGGCATGGCCACCTGGGCATGACCCTCTCCAGTGTGGGCAGGATGGACTCATCCCACCCCCAGGCCATCCCCAGCCAGGCTGTCCCCCCCTGCCACCCTCCCTGCACCCCAAGAACCCCAGATCTGACCCAGCAGGAGTAGCTGCTGCAAGAGTTCCCCCCAGGGGTCAGCCTGACCTACAACATCTGCCTTACACTTTATTGCACTTGACCAGTGACTCCAGGAGAACCACAGGGGAACGTGGTCCCTCTGCCACCTGTCCCTCTTCATTCCACAGGAATTAGTAACTCACTGGAATGACTTGGCACAGTTACTGGGTGGGGGTTGGGGAGCTCCCTATCAAACAGCTGAACCACTTTTTTGGGCCTATTATAGGAAATCTTTAGGAATAAAGATTATGAATATACAAACATTTGGGCCAGCAGCACAGTGAAGTCATTAAAAAAAAAATTGTTTCTTCTGGTTAAGTTGCATTTCTGCTCCAAATTTGCTCCTCCAGATAATATTTAGGGGGTTTGTTGTGCATTGAGGCTCTATCCAGAGTGAAAGGAGGAGGTCCCTGACAGGAGCCAAGAAAAGGTTCCTGGTAACTTTTGCTACAGGATGCTCAGAAAGATATGTTTCTAATTCCTTTTACATTTCATATCAGTATAACAACTTCCCCAAAGGCTTTGACCTCTGCAAGTCTGGCAAATTAACACTGTGCACAGGAAAATGTAATTGTATAAATACACAGGGAGGGTAGACACAAACACACTCATTTAAAAATATAATAGATTTTCCAGCCAATTAATTCTTCAGGCTAGCACTGAGTTTGGTACATTACAAAAATACATGGCCTTATTATTTATGAGCACTCAGCAAGATCCAAATTAAGGGGGAGGAGGACTCAGACGTGATGAGAACTGAACCTGCTCTGCTTGGGGAACGAAGGGTAAAATGAATGATTATCTCTAAACCAGCTTTGTGGCCCAGGCTTTCACCCTGCCAGTCCCAGCTCTGCACCGAGTCAGGCTGAGCTTCCCTCCTGAGAACAAGGCACCAAACTGCTGCTGCTGCTGGGCACAAACTTAGAGATGTCTGCACTCTGCCAAAGCCCCTGTCTGCTTCCCACAGACACAGGAACACCCTGTGAATGATTCAAGGGCAGACTGGATGGGCTTGGAGCTACCCGGGACAGTGGAATGTGTCCCTGCCCATGGCAGGGGGTGGAAGGAGGTGGTCTTAAAGTCCCTTCCCACCCAAACCATTCTGGGGTTCTGTGCTGTGTGTGATATCCCAGCTCAGAAACAGGGCTGCCTGGTCATAGAGACGATAAAAGAAAGGCTGTTCCAGGTCCTGCCCTCTCTGACTCTGCCCAGGAAGCACAACCGAGAGCTCCTGCTGGAATAAACCATGTTTGGCTTAGAAGGAAAATCTCAGCAGATGTGTCAGTGCTTTCCCGTGGGATTTGGCAAAGCAGCAGGGAGCAGCTCTGCTCTAGGATGAGCTCCAGGATGAGCTCCAGCCGTGCCTCAGACCTGACTTGGCTGTCCTTCAGCACCAGCGACGTTCCTCCTGCCCCAGGGCCTCCATCTCACCCATCTCATCCATAAATTCAGACTGACACTGTCATTTCTGTGCATTTCAGTCTGGAACAGCCCCTGAGACAGTGAAGCAGAAATGCCAGGCAGGGAGACACCCTAAGCTTTTATATAAATTGACAATTATTAACCCACTGGAAATCTCTCCATTATTGCTGAGCCCAATCCAGCTCTTCATGGAGAAAAGAAACCCACAAGATTTACAGCACAGTAAAAGGGAGTCATTTGAGCCAATTCCTCTGTGCTTTCTCAGGAATGCCCTTGCTCAGCGACAGTCCCCTTCATGGCCTGAATTTGCCCTACACTTCACTTCAAACAAAGATGGTTGGGGTCACCCTGCACAGCAAAGATTTGCCAATTAGCACTCTAATGACGCGGCTCATTAGTGGCCTGGTGAGGGAAGTCATTTCCAGCCCCTTCCAGAACGCACAAGCTCACACACACCTCTGATGGAACCTTACAGGGAATTCCAGCTCCAGTAGCTCCTCATTTCCCTTGTGGATCCTCCCTGGAAGGATGTGCTGGTGACCTCAAAAAAAACCCCAACCTCTGCAGACAGCTGGAGTACACCAGGAACACAGAATAATTTGATTGTTGTTCAGCAGATCAATATATAAAGTAGTTTAAAGAAAAGGAATTATCTGTAAAACAGAGAGGCTCACAGGGACAGACCCTGCAGAGGTGCTGAAGGAGGTGACCCCTCTGGAGCTCTGTGGGCTCCTGGTGGGGAAATGCCCCCCATCCCACTGCACCTGCCACCTGTGTTAAAAACATGGAATATAGACTGGCCTGGGCTGGAAGGGTCCTTAAATACCATCTAGTTCCAGACCCCTGCCATGGTCTTCTCTCCCTCCTTCTATCACTGAAAACATTGAAAATAATATTTTAATATTAATATTTTCAATGTTTTAATTCAAAATGAAGTAATTAAACTGTAATTACAGCAACACCCTCTGTTACCTTTACACCCACGAGTCCAAGTGGATCCCACCCAGATGTGACCCTTCTCAGTGGGGGGAGTGTTTAAGGGTGGGCACAGGATCCAGTGTGGTCTTTCCAATTCTATCTGTGTCAGTCAGTGCAGGGTAGCAGGAGGTGGCACCTCGTGTGCATTTATCAGAAGGAATTTATTTACAGAAGATATTGTGTGGCAGTGATGACTCCTTCCCCCAGGCACAGTGAATGTTGTTTAAATAAGGACTTTGGTAATTTCAATACCAAATTCAGTATGTTCTCTCTTATCATCTGAAGCATTTTAACCCAAGTGAGAGAGACCAGCAGGTGAGGGAGTTCCAGAGCTCCCAGAATCCCAGAATAAGGGGGTTTCCAGCTGATCAGCCCATCTTACCTGCCCACAGCTCCATCTCCTTCCTGCCTCGTGCTCCCAGGGATGGACCTTTGCCGTGGCTGTGCACAGGAGCTTGTTCCTGGCCTGCCCCACAGCCCCAGGGTCTGTGCTCAGCTGCAGAGCCCACGTGGGCAGGCTGGAATTTCTTCTGGATTTTCCCTCTTCACTTGTTTTCCTGGGCTCGGGATCTGTGGGACTTGTGGGACTTGTGCTCCCTTTCCCCAAGGTCAGGACATTTTCCAGGTGACAACATTTTTCAGGTGACAACATCTTCTGCTCCCTCTTGCTGCCTCTCCCAGCCCAGCATGTGTAGATCAGGGATAACTGTTTTAGTTCATTCCTTTCCATGTTGAACTTTTTGATAGGATGATGTTTAGCCTTTTGTCATCACTCAGGGACAGCAAATTATAAACTATTGTGTCAGTTTTCTCATCATAGTTTACTGAAAACTCAAGAAAAATAAAAATAACATCTTGATTTCTTGAATGAAGCTCCATGTTTTACCCCACAACTCGTAGGGCTCGTGGGGTATTCAACCAACCACGGGGCACACCCCGTGTTACAAAGAAATACCTTGGAACAAACCACTTCATTTTCACTTATATTCATCTTTTCATGCCTTATTCCTCTGGAACTCTTCCTAAAATCTTCTTTCAAGAGAGGTTTTTACAGAACTATGGGTAACAAATATGTGACACACCAAGAGGACACGGGCACTTCCACACAGAAGCAATGGGCCACCTGCTTAGCAGGGAACAAAATAATTCAGAGGATCTGAATTAGTTCTGGTGCTCCTGACAGAGCCGAGCTGTGTCCAGCTGCAGAGCCAGGATTGCAGGGAGGTCAGGTCAAGCAGCAGAGCCAGGACTCTGGGAAGGAGCCTGTGGCTGGAGGAGAGGGAGGAGGAGAGGTTTGGCTATCTTGGTCAGCTCAGTTCTGTCTTTTCCAAAGGCTCCCTCAGGGATGTCGGTGGCCTGGGCAGGGATCTCCACCCGCGCTGGTGCAGCCCCACTCTGGCAGGGTCACAGGGATTGCACCTCCCATCGCCAGTAGCAAAGTATGAGACAGATCTGGGGGGGTGCAAAGGGCAATGTCTCTGTTTCGGGCTCGGGAAGCAGCGCTGCCTTCCTGGGAACAACAGCAGGAGCAGCTGGAGCTCCCTCAGTAGCCTGGAACAAGATACAGAAACATGGATTAAAGAAAAGCCCATCTGGGAAAAACCCACATGCATGAAACTTCTGTAAGGTTCTATTTATAAATACATCTTGAATTGTACAACTGATAAAAAAGGTTTTGTGTTATACTCCATTTACATGGGGAGCATTTTCCTCAATGCCATCTATGCCATGGGCATTTCTGGCAGCACAAACAGAAATAGGGCAATTTATCCCCTATTTACATGGGAAAAAGGGGAATTCCTGGCCCCTATGGCACAATGCTTGGAGGAACACCCCCTCATAAATGCCGTGTTCTCCCAAACCCCCTTGTTGCTGTCCTGGGGGCAGGACAAGCTCAAGTGGGTCAGCCCCCAGCCATGCAGGCAGAGGGGCTGAGGCTGCCACAGATTCCCAGCAAGGATCAGCTGCAACAATCCCTGATCCAGGCAGGAGAATAAGCCCAGACTGGGTGTTCTCCCTGGTTTACTAAATTTTTCTTGCTTTTAAGCCAGCTTAATTTTCCCTTTTCCTTTTCCTTCCCTCCAAAGAAGGAAATCCTGTTGGACAAGTGTTTGCCTGCTGGTGCCCAGATTTCATGGGTTTAAAGGCTTTAGGGACTTCCATATTTGGGTCCTTTGGGGTGCCCAGGAGACCACTCAGTCCTACTGATACAGCAAGGGGAAGGCTCTGATGTTTCATGAGAAGAGGAGGAGAGACCAGAGGAGACCCGAGGACTTACCTTGTGCATGTGGCCTGAAGGACTAGGACCAAAGAATGAAAGCTAGAGAGAAAAATAAAAACAAAAATAAAAACTGAAAAGGGGAGGGAAGAGAGGAAAAAATGGAAGAGAAGAAAGAGATTAAGAGTTTACAGTGTGTTTAGCTGAGAAATAAGCTGTGGTTACAGACAGAGTGCAACAAAACTCTCAGGTGAGAGGAAATATGGAGTGTGAAGTTGGGTCCAAAGGCTTGGGGCTCAACTCATGTCACCAGAGTCCCTGTGTCCCTTGATGACAGTCAATCCCTGCCCCTCTGAGCTGAGCCCAGCCCAGTCACAGCCACAGGCTCAGAGAAAACAGGGAGCAAAAACATCAACTGAGTTCTTCTGACACCTCCAAACACCCCAAACCCAACCCTGCTGAGGTTTGGGTTCAGTCTCAGGTGCAAGTCCAGCTCAGCCCCTGCTGTGCCTGACCAAGCTCTCCCATGGCCATGTTACTGGAAATGGGTGGGTTTGCTGAGGGCAATTTCGGGGTCAAATACACCAGTTGTGACTGGAGAAAGTCCAGTGCCATGAGCTGTGGTGGCAGTGACAGCGCAGAGCCCAGTGCCGTGAGCTGTGGTGGCAGTGACTGTGCAGAGCCCAGTTCCGTGAGCTGTGGTGGCAGTGGC
>JAWWEV010000169.1:35460431-35477320 GCA_035583235.1 Hafferia zeledoni | reverse complement strand
TGAGCTGTGGTGGCAGTGACAGGGCAGAGCCCAGTGCCGTGAGCTGTGGTGGCAGTGACAGGGCAGAGCCCAGTGCCGTGAGCTGTGGTGGCAGTGACAGGGCAGAGCCCAGTGCCATGAGCTGTGGTGGCAGTGACTGCAGAGAGGGGAGCAGAGCGAGGCCCCTCAGTGCTGCTGCTGGTCCATGGCAGCTGCACAGGGAGATGCTGGAGCTGGGAGGGGGAAGCACAGATCCTGGCTCCTTCCCAGTGCACCTGCCGACCTCAGGCATCACTGTGTCCCTTCCCAGGGCGGATGGACCCCCATTCCTGCCGAGTCCTGTGTTTTGGGCTCCACTGAGGGGCAACAGAGGCAAAGACTCAATGTAACCAGTCAGCCTTTCCTTCCCAGAGAAACTGGTGCCAGTGCAAACTGGGATCCTGGAGCTCTCCCACTCTCTCTCTGCACTGCACACACGAGCTCCAGGAGGACATTTCTTTGGCCCAGGTGAAATGGATAATGGTCATGTGCACACACAGCAGCTGTCCCAGCTGCATGACCTTACCTTTTCCTCTAACTCTTTTATTTGTCTTTTTTGGCCTTCAATTCTTTCTTCTAGCTCTTTAATTCTCTGTCAGATTTCAAATAAAAAAATATTTATTAACCAATCAAATACAGATGTACCCAGAAGATGCATTAGTTTGGGGGATATAAACTGGATGTGCTGTGCTTCTACCAAAAATAAATCAGGTACTAAGCCATAGGTGAGTCCTCAGTGATGTCACAAAGTCAGGAACCGAAATGCCCCGTGTGCAGGGTATGCAAGGCCAGCCTGCCCAGGACCAGCCAGCTGTGGGCGGCTCTAGGAGGAGAGGCTGGTGCTCCCAGGGACCACCCACCCTGACCCCGCCAGGCCCTGCCCTGTGCCCACCTGCTGTGCGTGCTGGATGAGCTCCATCCTCTCCCGCAGGATTTGGGCGTCCCTCTCCCGCAGCTCACTCATCACCTGCCGCTTCCACTGCTCCACGGCGCTCTTCAGCTTCTCCTTCTCCTCTTCTGAAAGAAGTTCGGAAATTTTGGCTCCAGCTTCTTGCTGCAGGGCATCATAGAGCATGGCTTCTAATTCCAGAATTTGCTAATCAAAAACAATATAAGGCTGTCAGCTCGACCTTGTCGCTGGTGGGGAGAGGAGTTTGTGAGGAGCTGAACGTCCGACCCCGGCGAGGCAGCGGGAGCAGAGCAGGGTTGGTGTGCAGAGCCTCCCGCACGGCACGGGGGGGAAACTGCATCCAGAGGGAAAACACTGCAGGCTGCCTTTGTCCCGGGGGCTCTGAGCAGCACCGGGACTGGGACAGCCCTTGGGCCCAGCCCAGTCAGCTCCTCAAACACGTGGGAGTCAGCTTCTCCTTCCTGGGGATGGGAGGTGGTCATGGGGAGAGAAGGGACAAGGAAAAAGGGAAAGCAAGGCAGAAAGGGAGAAGGGAAAAGGGATGCTCAAAGAAGACTAATTTTGTGAGTTACAGGTATTTTTTACATGTAATTTTCAGTCCCTCAGTTCCCCTTTTCCAGCACTCCAGCTCACAGCAGCAGAGGACACAGCAGGACCAGTCCATGCTCCTGCCAGGAAGGAACAACTCCCTGCTCTGTGTGTGCAGAGTTTGTGCCAACCAGCTAAAATGCTTCGAGGGAAGGCATTCCCAGCCCTTCCTCTGGCACAGCTGGAAACTCCAAGAGGCTCCATGCCCAAGGAAATGAGCCGGTCTGGGAGCTGGGCTTTACTTCTCCAGTCTCAGACTGCAGAGCCTTCACCGTGTCAGAAAAGGCCCCTCACATGCAGAGAGATGAACCCTCTAAATCCACTGAGATGGAGAAGCATGTAGGAAGCAGGCTGGCAACATTTCCCTGGGCTTGCTGAGCCCTTGCCAAACAATGTCTCCTGCTTTGGAATCCAAGATAAATGCTTTTCCCTCAAGCCAAAAGGGTGCTGAAATCTTTTTCAGCAAGTTTGATACAGAGCAAGAGAAAAGGCAGCAACTGGTGGCACCTCTGCACACCCACCCCAGAGCTGGTGGCACCTCTGCACACCCTCTCCAGAGCTGGTGGCACCTCTGCACACCCACCCCAGAGCTGGTGGCACCTTGCAGAGCTCTCCCTGGCCTCAGAGAACTCCACTGCAATGGAATCACACTGAGGCTGGAAAAGTCCTCAAGGTCCATCAAGTTCAACCATTCCTCAGCACTGCCAAGGCCACCACTAACACATGTCCCCAAGTGCCACATCAAAACAGCTTTTAAATCACTCCAGGTTCTGTTGTGCTAATTCTGCATCACGTTTTTCCACCTGAGGCTGCTGGTGGTGTCTCCTCACTATGGCTTAGCAGAGCCAGGACAGCAGGACACTCACAAGGACAGTGACACCGTGGCAGGAGTTGCAATACTGAGGATAACCCAGTTCCATGGGGAAGATCACATCAATCTCAGGAGAAGACTCTGCTTTCCCTTTTTAAAACAACACCAACACCCTCACTAACCTTGTCCCAACAAACAGTTATTTGAGACATGGACTCACATTCACAACCATCATCCTTCTCTGACTGTATTGACCTGTGAAGGAAGAGGAGTGTGGGGAGAGTCCCAGTCTGCAGAGCAGCTGCAGAGGGAGCCAAGTGCTCCCTGGAGCAGAATCCCCTCCAGCAGCCACAGGCAGTGAGAGCTGTGCAGACAGATTAGCGGTTCCGGATGATAATCCTGTTGGCTCCAGCTCAGGAGGGATGGTGATTAGCAGCTCCCCATCTCCAGGGGCACAAAGGAAACATGGAAGGGAAGCAAATGTTATCAAGCAAAGAGCTTTTGCTGCTCCAATTGTGGGGCGGAACAAACCTTTCTGCTGCTTTCAGGCTGCATTTGCCCCCCGGAGCAGAGCCCAGCCCTGTGTCTGGGACACACGTTTGATGCCTTCACAAAACACAGGAAACCCAAACAGCCCTCAGCTCCCCCTGCGTGGGCTGCACAGAGTCACTGCATTCCCTGCTCCCCCATGGGCAGCAGAGCTGAGGAGCTGAATTGGTTTTGGACCCTTTGGTAAGTTTGGGATCCTGAACTGGCAGATCCATCTCATGGCCATGAGCCACAGGGATGCTGAGGGACACCAGAATCCACAGCCATAGCTCCATGTCTGAGCACTCCAGGACATTCCCAGGAGTTTCAGGTGATGCCATACACTTTTCCCTCTCTGCTGCTGTTGTGAGTCTCCACACTCAGTTTCTGGCTCTGTTCAGAACTCACCCAGACCCAGCAGATTTCTGCTCTCAGGGCTTAACTGTGAGGATGAACCCGCAGGCTCAGCTTTCAGCTGCACCAAACTGTCTCTCAGAACAGCTCAGGGCTGCAGGAGATCATGGAATCACAGAATCCCAGTCTGGTTTGGGTTGGAAGGGACCTTAAAAACCATTTTGTTCCACTCCCTGCCACGGGCAGGGAACTTCCACTGTCAGGTGTTAAGGCTGAGACTGCAGGTAGAGGGGGCTGAAGTGGTTCCCACTGTGCTCTGGCTCCAGATACAGCTCAGCATTTGGCAAAATCAGTCGTAAAAATCCCCCTTGCAGGACAGAAAGTGTATGGAGTAAAAGCTCCCCCAAATGGTTTGAGACACAAATACACAACAGGCTCCAGAAACAGGCCTAACTACTCATTGCTCCTCAGAAAGGGTAACTGTGCTCAAGGTTTGCACAGAGCTGAAAAAATGAAATCAAGATGAAAATTTATGCAATCATGTCCTTTGTGAATATATATTAAACTTTTCCCTCACTGAAGGAAACAAGTCAGCTGATGTCCGAAGGGATGGGTGAAATGCCTTAGAATCAGCTAATGATGAACCTGACCCAAGAGCAGTTTCCTTTCAAATTTACAGAATCCCAGAATCCCTCCAGCTGCTTTGGTCACAGAGGCTGCAATCCAAGATCCAAGGAAATGTCTAGGCTAAAATATCTATTTTGGAAAGAAAAGTTACTGTAAACATCATTCCCTTATCAGTCCTTTACTGAAACCTCTGGTGAACTAAAACTTATGTTGAATAAGTTAATGTTCAGGTCCTAAACCTGCAAGGGCCACCCAAACGCAGGGAATTCTGTTCATGAGGAACTCACTGCCAGCTCAGGGTGTAGAGGGTTTGGTTAACACCCAGCCTGCCACACTCCACGAGCAGAGAGTTTGCACAGAGAACAGACCACACAGATCACCCAAGGTGAGTTACTCGAGGTGTCATAGCTCAGTCAAGACTGACATCCCTCACCTTGTGAGCCTGATCCAGGGACTGCTTCCTGAAGTCCAGCTCATCGTCCAGGTAGCCCTTTTGCTTGCTGAACAGCTCCTGGGGGCCAAGAAGGGGCTGTCAGTGACCCCCATGTGCCACCACGGCCCTGCAGCCCCTCCCCTGCTGCTCCTTCCCCGGTACCTTCTCGTTCTCCAGGTCCAGCATCTTCTGCTGCAGCGCCGACTCCGTCACCTCGATCTGCTGGAGCCACTGCACAGACAGAGAGCAGAGCCAAGTCTGAGCAGGGCACACCTGTGGCCTGGCTCCCTGGCACTCAGAGTGTGCCAGCACACAGCCAGCACTGAGTCAAACAAAAGAGCAAAATTAACTGTATCATTATGTTTGTATTTTCCATATATTGGCAATGGAGAAAAGGTCTGTCTCAAAGCCTGGCCATTACCTGCTGACACTGCTTTGTTAGCTCAGCACCACTTTAAACTAAGCAATGTCTGCTGCATTGCCTGCCTCTTACCTTTACCTTGACAAAAACTGGTGTCATTCCACACAAAGCATGGTGGCATTTTGTGCTGGAGCCATCCCCCCATCTCCAGGGTCTGCTCTGAGACACGTGCTGAGGGGTGATGCCCTGGCCATTACCTTTTCAGCCAGCGTGAGGACAGTCCTCGCTTGTATGATGACCACTTGCTCTTCGTTGGTCAGATTCTGCATCAAAACAAAACACAATTACAACAAATCCCAGTGTCTGGTTATTAACCCACTACTTGGGTCACTGCTGTATTAAATAAATCTGAAATTAAATACATTTGAGAAACAGTAAACTAAGTCAGAGAAAATTAGTATTGTAATGCAACATTGTTGTAAAACCTCTTGTCAACATTGATACCAAATCCTCCCATACATAAGAGTTAATTCTTCAAAACTCTCATATTTACCAAATAAAAAAGGTGACACAGGATCTATTTTTACCCCAAAGAGAATTAACACAAGGCTACACAGGACAGGACCAAGCTCAGCACTGAGTGTCACTGAGAGAAGACACAGTGCTCATCCCATGCACCATCCTCACTTTGCCAGCCAAGCCATCATTTTGGGCAGCATTTGTTGAGATGTTGGCTATTCCATCCATCTTTGCTGCTTTTTTTATAAAATCAAAGTACTGAAACTGGGTTTTGCATTTCATCCCAACCCTCATTCTGAGCACAGGCACAGCAGGAGAAGGGAACCCCCTGGGCTGGGCCTCACTTGTGTCCAGACCCAGCACAGCATCAGCCCCAGGGCAGGGCCAAGGGGGTGGGCAGGGGGACTGTGCTGAGCTGCCATTTCAGGCACAGCCTGGGGACAGGGACACTGCTGGGCAGCAGGGATAGAACCACAGAATCCCAGACTGGTTTGGGTTGGAAGGCACCTTAAAGTCCACCTTATTCCACCCCCTGCCGTGGGCAGGGACACCTTTCCCTATCCCAGGTTGCTCCAAGCCCTGTCCAACCTGGCCTTGGACACTTCCAGGGATCCAGGGGCAGCCACAGCTGCTCTGCCCAACCTGCACCAGGGCCTGCCCACCCTTCTCAGGTACTTATAGTTCTGATACTCCCAGGCTGCCCTGTGGTCCTGGGAATGGCGTTTTCCTGGTACCCAACCTGCCCAAAGGCACAGGGAGAGCTGGGGCAGCCCAAGTGCAGAGCTCTGAGAATGGTGGGGACCCTTCTGCAGCCCCAGGGCAGGTGGTGGGGTCTCCCAGGAGCACCCCAGAGTGATGAGGGCTCTTTGAGACCCTGGGCTGGAGAGGGGTCTGCTTTGCTGAGTCCCCCCCAGCCCTGGGGGCTCTGCTGAGAGAGGAGAGCACAGCAGAGAACACACAGGGACACGGAGCTCCCATGCACGTGGCTGTGATCAGGCACTGCCACTTGCTGAAGCAGAAACACTGGCAAAGTTCTCAGTGTTTGCTTCTCCTTTTCATGCTGCTGGTGTAACTTTTTGTTTAATAACCTGGTTACTATGAAGGGTTTACAGGTTATTAGAAAAAAATTAAAGCACACAGCTGCTGAAATGCAAAAGGAAAGGAAATGCAGAGCAAGCAAATCAAGAAACCATGTGACCAGTGGCCAGAAAACACCAAACATCAACATTATTTTCCAAATAACAGAAAGATTAAAAGCAATATGGTGACATTGAGCCCCTGTGTGGCACTTCAGAAGTAACAAATCCTTAAAAAGCCAGAAAATGCTCCGCTTGTAGCCCAAAGCAGAGGCAGGAGAGGCTGTGCAGCACCAAGCCAAGGCAGCCTTGCTCACTTGACACGAGGACAGGTGTTCCCCAAAGCATGCACAATTGATTAAAGGAACATACACTTACGGCGTTATCCCCTAAAATGTCCAATTTTTTCATCAGCTCTGCTACTACTATGTCCTGACAAGAGAGAAATGGAGAACCAGGAGTCAGCACAGAGCACCTGATTTTGTTCAGGGAGAGGAGGAGAGGAGAGGAGAATGCCTTACTGTGACACCTTCTGCCTCGCAGTACACCTGGAGGGGGCTCTTCCCCTCCGTGAAGGGGCCGTGCAGGAAGTTGATGGCAGGGGAACGTCTCTCCCTCTCCTGAAAGGACAATAATCCCTTGGTTACCCACTCTGGTGTGTCAGTCACATCACACAGTCACAGAATGCCTTGGGTTGGAAGGGACCTTAAAGACAATAAAGACAATCCAGTCCCACCCCTGCCACGGGCAGGGACACCTCCCACCAGCCCAGGGTGCTCCAAGCCCTGTCCAACCTGGCCTGGGACACTCCCAGGGCTGGGGCAGCCACAGCTGCTCTGGGCAGTAATAGATTTCAACAAAGCCATACCCACAACACATACACACAATACAGACAGCATTGAACTTCTGTCTGTAAGTGGCTCCTTTGTTAATGCCTCCTTGGAGAGTTTCAGAACCGGTTTCCAAGAGCTCCCAGGTTCTGTCTGTACAGGCAAGGACACACAAAACAGAAGGCTCAGGGGAGTAACTGCATTTGCCACATGATTCCTCCCCTGCAGGTTTAGCAAGAGGTGAAACGCTGTGATCATTTTTGGCAATGAAAAAAGGTTCCTTTTTATTTTTCCTTCTCAGGGATGATCCGTTCTGGTTTTACCTCTTTGCCTTTTCAGGACAGAAGGAGAACAGTAAAATGTACACTTACAGCACGAGCCAGCCTTTAGGATCTTAAAACTACTTGAGCAGTAACACTGCCAGAACAATCTATGGAGAATATCAGTGTTGATCCCTGGCTGTTTGGGGTTTCCCCCCTTTTTAGCACTTTGCAGCAAGCCCTTTGGCCTCACCCAGTGCAGTGTGTGCCTCTCCAGACCCCACTGTTCCCAAACCCACAGCACCCCTGGGTGGCACAGCCCAGGGCCGGACTGTGGCTGTCACATTTGCTCACTTCCAGCTCCAAGATCCTGAACTCCAGCAGCTCATTCTGGTCCTTCACATCCTGGACATCGTGTTTCAGACGAGCTTCCTCGGCTTCCATCTGTTTGATCTGCAAAATAAACAAGGCAACTCATCCTCAGCACTGCTGGCAGAGTGACTCCTGATCTGCCACGTGCTGACCATGCTGGGGGCAGTGGGAGCACTGGGGGCTGAGCCCACCCCAGGGGCAGTGGGAGCACTGGGGGTCCCAGCCCACCTCAAACCCACCAGGAGCAGGGACACAGGAGCCCCGCCATGGAGAGCACATATTATACATTAATTATTTTCACAGTGCTGTGTGATACACATTAAAATATTGCCCCTTCTGCACCCTTTCAGCTACAAATATTTTCTGAGTAATACAAATAGAAGCACCAATAGAACACCTTTTCTACCAGTTCCTGATTTCTTCTGTACAGCGCTTGCTTCTCCTCAATCCACTTCATGTCCTGGGGAAGGAAAGCACCAACACTGTAGGTGAAGCTGGCAAAGTTTAGCACCAACACAGCAGCAGCCACTTCAGTAAATCTCACATAAACAGGGACAGAGCAATACTGCATATGAAACTGCAATTCTATTATTTTCTAGAATGACTTCCTTAGCTAAACTACTTCATCTTACTTTAACAGAGACTGTAGTACACAAATAGAAGAGAAATACTCCAGTGAATAAAAACTCTTTCAAGGTAAAAAACTGGTTTGCATTAAAACAGATGTGTCTACTATTAAATTTCTATTCTGATAAACACAAATTACATATTTCTGAAGATCAGTAATAATAAACCTTATTTGGAAACTAATCTCTTAGTCTGAGGGATATATAAACCCCACAAAGCCCAGAACACTGTTTATCAGCATGGGCAAAAACAGTAGGGGGTTATGCTGGAAAGGTAATGATGAAATGATTTAATACTATTTTAAAGTTCTCAAAATAATTTTCTGTCTGTTTTTTAGTTTTGTTTTTTTGCTTTTTGTTTGGTGGTTTTTTTTGTTTTTTTTGTTTTTTTTGTCTGGAAAAGCACTGCCCAAGCTGGAATTGCCTGGGAAGTTCTGGGTTCCCAGCAGGGAGGTGGGGCAGGGGCTGGGGGTGGCTTCAGAGTTACCTGTCCCTGCTCAGCCAGGGCCTTCTCCAGGTCTTCTATCTGAGCCTGGGACCGGTGGATTTCTGCCTGGAGCTGCTCACGTGTCTGTGGGATACACAGGATAAAACAATGAACCAATAAATTATACACCAAAAATAAATCCTGCTTTCTCCAAAAGGCCAAAGCTAACTCAGGTACCTAAAACACCAAGCACTTTTACAAGTGGTTTCTAAAGCTCTTTGGCAGAATGAATTTGAGCACAGAGAGAATCAGCCAGGAATCAAAGAGGTCTGGGAGGTGGGATAATGATTCTGAGATTTAAATCCAGATTAACAAAGCAGCAAAGCAGAGGTGGCTCCTCACAGCTGGTCACACCAGGCTGCAGCCAGCAAAGCCCTGCTCTGGAACAAGGAGTGCAAAAAGCCATTTCCTCAGGAAAACAAATGAAAACTACTGTGGCACAATTCTGAGCACACCTGGTGGCCTCAAATCTGGGCCAAGTTCAAAAGCTCAGGGCAGACCCCACATATATAACATTAGAGAATGGCAAATTCCACTGGTTGCTGTGCCTTTGGTACCTGATCTGGGATTTACTACCTTATCTATTTAGTACCTATGTGACATCTTTTACTGCACTTGGAACTTCTTGCTTATTTAAATAGACACCATCTTCCTACACATGTTTTTTGGAGAAAAAATCTAATAATTATCAGCTGCCTTATTCATTACACAGTTTTATAGAACATTTTCTTTCCTCAAACTCTTTCTCTGCTATTTATCCCATTATTTGCACTGAAAATTATTTTGTTGGCACAACCTGCACTGGTCTCTCTTTTTGCTCACTGTGGAAAAATTAAAATCAAGTCACTTTTCCTGCTGGGGTGTCTTGGTTCAGTGTGGTTTTCTTTCCAAGTGCAATCCCTAACACCTCAGAGCAGACATCAGGTCTGGGAATGCTTCTGTCCATCTTCATGCATTTCACCTTGATCTACTGTGAGTGCTCCTGGCCAACACCTTCACACAACAGATGTGGGACCAAATTAGGGCTCTGCAGGTACATTTCTCATTTAAACTTCAGATGTTTGCTCAGAGCAGGATTTTCCCCCTTACTGACTGTTTCACCCTCACTTTCTGGGCATGGCAAGTCCTGCCTACTCCTTCACAGAGCCATGGAATGGTTTGGGTTGGAAGGGACCTCAAAGCCCACCCAGTGCCACCCCTGCCACGGGCAGGGACACCTCCCACTGTCCCAGGGTGCTCCAAGTCCTGTCCAACCTGGCCTGGGACACTCCCAGGGCTGGGGCAGCCACAGCTTCTCTGCCCAACCTGTGCCAGGGCCTGCCCACCCTCCCAGCCAGGAATTCCTTCCCAACTCCTTGTACCATACCACAAACTCGGAATAAATGCACTATTTTAGCCCAGCTGTCTGGAGCCCCAGGGGCTGTGTGAGCACAGGGCAGGCAGAGCAGCACAGGACACTCTGCAATTTAATTAAGAGAAAAAAATATCAGCTATAAGCCTTCTAAACATTTTATGAGGAATCATGTAATCTCTCAGCTCCCAGAGGGAATTAAACACCACACATTATACATTTAAGGCTATCTGTCCTAGTTCTTTGTAGAAAAAGAGCTTAATTTCAAGGATTCCCATAAAAATTCTCTCTGGATTTCCCTTAAACTGATCAAAGGTGAAAAGACTGAGCTGCAGCAATGGTGGATCCTCAGCAAACCCTTCCAGGGCAGCCTGGTTGGAGTCAGACCTGGAGCCCCCGGCAGCTCCTCCCTGAGCCCCAGCCTGGCTGCCCAGGGGAGCCTGAGAACAACCTGAGCATGTACAGCTGAACCCCCACCCTCCCCTCTATCCCAGCCCTTGATGTCCATGTAATAGAAGCCATGTAGACCTTAACTTCTCGCTCTGCATCCAGGGTGCCCCCGACCTGCTCCTGCAGCAGGGCATAGGCTCTCTGCAGCGCCTGGTACTCCATGGTGAGCTGCCGGAACCGCAGCTCCGTCTCCTCCTTGGCCATGCCCTGCCACAAAACGAGAGGTCTGTTAGGGCCAAACTATCACTTCGGAAATGCCCATGTCCTGGGACAAAAACCAGAGTGCATGAGGTCTGTTAGTGCCAAACTATCACTTTGGAAATGCAGTTTGGGAAGCACAGCACTAGGACCTTGTTTATGTGCCCTCAGACCACTTCTCTTCTGTCCCTAAACACTTCCTTCCAGAAAATGTAATACAGAAATAAAAAGATAATCCCCTGCCTTGGAAAGATGAAAACTTGCCATTCATATGACACACTAATGATGCATCACCCTTTCCTACTGTAACAGGGAAAATCACCACCTTAGAGGTGAAAATACAACTTTATTTGAACAACAAAAGGTTTCCAGTGTGGGGAGGAAGCCAAGCCTGACAGCCTCACTCAATTATTAAAACACAAATCCAGAGCTAATGCTTGTAGAAGTGGTGACAGCAACATGAAAGAGTCCTTCATCTTCTTCATGCTCCTTACAACACCCAGCCTGGAATGCTTTCATGTCTGGCTGCCTGGAATGGTTCACCTAACACGAAATGGAATTACAGTGCTGGGTGCAGGCACCAACTCCCCCCAGCCCAACAGGGGAAAGCACACAGGAAGGAGAAGCAAACAGGCTCCCACAAATGCACTGAGCTTTCCTGCAGTGCAGCACATGCCTGGGAACCATCACAGATCCCTTATGATGGGGACAGGCATTCCCTAGGCTGCCTCTGACAGCTCTAACTCCAGCCCAGGGCAGGGGTGAAGGGGCAGCAGAGAACCTGCAGCCAGTGCTCTGTGCAAGGGCTGCCCTTCAGCAGGGGCAATTCTCTGTTTGCTACAAGGTTCTTGTTAATCCCAGAACTGTGTTATGGTCCAGTGATCTGACACACAATGGGGAACCCATTTGTAGGGAAGCTCTGCAAAATACCAGGAATAATAATCCCTTTAATTTGTGTTACCTTTGTGTTCTCTGCACTCAGAGCCTCCAGAACAGCCCAACCTCCATAACCCAGTGAGGAATCAGCCTTTTCCTGGAGCTTTAGGGGATGTTTCCTGCTCCTTCCCCACACACCAACCTCACTCCCTGTGCTGAGGTTGGAATGGCAAACAGAAAGATCTGACCCAAACTACACGTGTCCAAACCTGCAGCCAAGCTCAGAGAGATCTCCCAAGGGTTGTCCAACTTCGCAGCCTTTTTAGACCTTTGACCTACAAAACTTCTGTAATAATAATATTCTTAGGATGTAACACTTCCAGCTTGGCTAAAAGCTGTGAAATTACTGAAGACCTGAGATCCAGAGATACCAACAACATGCACAGTATCAAATTTAACATAAATGGCTAATTATCTGATCTGAGGTGAGACAGAAATGACAGAACACACCAGGACTTCCATCAGGAATTAGTGACAAGGTTACAAACCAAAATAATGTGGGGATTTGATGAGTACCTCCTCCAAGTCATCCTCAGGAGTGCAGGGGGTCTGGTCTGTCCGGTCAGTTTGGTAGGAGATGGAGGAACCATCTGACTCCAGGGAAGCTTCTTCGTCGTAGCCATAAAACGTCTCCACAACTGGCTTCTGGCAGAGACAGAGGTCAGGGAGGGTGGCAGAGCCCTGGCCCTGCCAGCCCCTGGCCTGGGCACAGCCCTGGACACCTGGATAAACTGTGCCCTTGTGGCACCTGAACATGGACACGTGGCAGGAGCCCCAGTTCCAGGCTGTTGGGAATTCTCCCTCTGCTGCTCTCTGGGAACTGGCCCACCTCTGCACATGTGAACACACAGAGGTGTTTTCACCCCATGCCACTGACAACAGCTAAAATGATTTAAATCACTGAACTGCCATATCTGTCATCAGATATCACAACGTGTGACCTCACAGCCCTTGCCTTTTTCCTCCCAGTTTCTCTCAGGCCAAGGACTCTTTTCACTGAGTGTTCACCTCAGTGTGAGGCTGGACCTGTGCAGTGAAATACCTTTTAATCCATCTCACCACAACATCCCCTCTGTCAACATCACAACTGTCACATGGAAAGTTAGATTTTCAACAAATATTCTACTTGAAAACATGAATTTAATCACCACAGCAATGTGTTTATGCTTTGAAGAAATCCAGTTTTCCACTCAAAATTGCTTTTAGTTTAAAAGAATGAAGGGAGTGGTGGTAAAGAAAGATTTACTGTAAATGCTTGAAAACCAAAGACAACATTTCATAGATAGAAAGATATTTTTAATTGATGATTTACAAAAATATGGCTAGATTTTGGCTTTTTGTTTGAATTTGCAGTAAGTAACTCTTGAAGGAGAATCACAGAATCTCAAACAAGTTTGAGTTGGAAAAGACCTTAAGGCCCATTCAGTGCCCCTCCATGCCATGGGCAGAGACACCTCCCACCAGCCCAGGTTGCTCCAAGCCCTGTCCAACCTGTGCTCCAGATCACAGAGTGCTTGCAGCCCCTGACATTAAAACCTTTCTGTGCCACTACAGTGTTAATATTTACATCAACACCCTGCCAAGCTCTCATTAACTAACACTCCCTTTTCCCTGAGCTCCAACCGTTGCTTCTCCAAATGGGCAATTTCTACATGTTACTAAACACCAGCATGAATTATTCACAACATACACATGTTTTCAGGCAGCACCATTAGAAGATCATTTTGAGATGTGTTAATTCATAAAATCTGCCTCCTCTTAGGACAACCACATCCCTCCAAAGTCCCACAGGGTAAGTGCAGAGCATGGAAAGGCTCAGAATGTGCAATCAAAGGGGTCCTTTGCCTCTCCCAGATTTTTCCTGGATATCCCCAAACAGTCTGTGACTGTCCTTGAACCACGTCACCCACATTTAAGCTTAGGACCCATTTGCAGACTCCTCAGGAGAACATTCTCCTGAAGCCCCAGAGCCAGCACTGCCCATCACCATGTCTATCCCAGTGAGTGTTTTACCTTAGGAATTCTTGCCATTTTTTTCCTTTGCTTCCTGAACCTTAACAACTTATCACGTTCCTGCAAGAACCAGAGACGTGTGTCAGCTGTTTGCAGAGAGCTGCTGTTCAAATTAACCCCATCAGCACTGGAGCAAGCAAGAAACAGGAATCACTGCTGGCCACTGTCACCAGGCATGGGTTAGTTTGCTCCAACATCTTTCAGGTTTGCACACAAAAGCAGCAATTGCTCTTTATATTTTTGAAAATCAAACTAAAATAAAGATGATTATAAGCCACACAATGCACTGAGAGTTTGGTGTCACCTTGGAGCTGCTCTGCGGGTGACTGTGGCACTGCAGCCCATGCCCTGGCTCTGATCTCCCTGGTCCTGCACTTGGCTCTGGTGGCTGTTGGTGCCTCTGGAAGGTGCACACATGTACCAGCCCCACTGCACAAAATTCAGGGGCTGTCTGAACTCAGCGCTTTGAGACTCAGCTCCTTGTCTAAGGATCTGCGGGTTTCTAGGACCCCTGGGAAAAGGTTTGAGCATTTATTGCTGCCAAGAATTTTTTCCAATCAGAAGAAATCATAGAATTATCAAATCCCAGACTGGTTTGAGTTGGAAGGGATCTTAAAAATCACCTTGTTCCAACCCCTTGCCATGGGCAGGGACACCTTCCACCAGTCCAGGGTGCTCCAAGCCCTGTCCAGCCTGGCCTTGGGCACTTCCAGAGATGAGGCAGGCACAGCTTCTCTGGACACCCTGTGCCAGGGCCTGCCCACCTTCCCAGCCAGCAATTTCTCCTCTTCATTGAGTCAGGATAAACTTTTACACAACTGGGAAAAAGGTCTCTGTTCTGGACCTCAAACCAGGCAAAGCCCAAGACTGCAGAGAGGGAAGTTCTAAAGGAAAAACCCTTAGATCTTTCTTTTTAACCACTTGGTAGAAGGATGTGATGACATTGTGGGACACTGACCATGTGCCACTGCCCTGAGGCCAATGGCAAATGCCACTGTCAGGAGTGGTGGCAGAGGACAATCGAACACTCATTGCTTGGCCATGGGGAACAGGACATCCCATCAATAGCTATTAGTGCTCAACCCCATGAGGTCTGTGCTGATCATAACAGGATGGGTCGGGCAAGGGCAGGGGCTGGGCACAGGGCAGTGTGGGTGACACAAAGCTGGGGGAGGCAGAGCAAAGCAGGGCCATTCCCATGTGGCAGAGCTGTCCCAGAGATGGGGACACCACTGGGGCAGGTGGTGGGATTAAAGCTTTCCTCTCCACTCTCCCTGGGCCTTCTCTGGTGAACAACTGCTGATACACCCACACTGAGAAAACAGAGTGTCAGCTCACTGCTGAACAGAGATGGGAGAGAGAATAAATACTATTGCACCCTCACTGCTTTCCATAGGCAGCAATTCCAAGTGCACAAACATGGGGATGAAGTTAATGCCATTCTTACCATGACACTCTTCACATAGCCAGCAGTCTCCAGGGTCTGATAAAAAAGAATGAAATAATGTCAGTAAGTGGACAGGCTTAAGAAGAAAGAAAAGAAATAACTTCCGGTGGAGTATTACAATTTTAGTGTTCCCTGTTTCCAGAGACTGAGAATGAATTAATAAAGAAGCAAACCCCCAAACCCAGGACTTCAGACCACCCTCTGCACACAGGAATCTTTGGCCCCAGTGGTGTCTCCAGCTGAAGGAGCTCAGACACTTTCCCTCCCAGGTGCTGCATAAGGCCACCAGCATATCTGCCAGACATGGCTCTGTCCTGCCAGTGCACTGCAGGTGGAAAGGCTTTTCCCAGACACCACACCACAGATTAGTTTTATTACTAGTAAGAAATGCCTGCCAGGTCCCACTGCTGCCCACTGTGCCCGTTGGCTCCCGGGACCCTGAGCACCCCTGGCCTCAGTCACTGCCCTGAGAGCAGCAGTCACATCTTACCTTGGAGAGTTCATCAATGATGTTCTGCTGCTCAATGACTTGCAGTCTCAGGAAATCCACTTCTCTTTCTTCCTGGCTGTGGTCAAGGTCATTTAAGGAGCTTGGCCTCCGTATTGCTCCAGTTCTTTGCCTCTAAAACCCAAAAACCACAGAGCAGAAGAGAAAAACATGAGGAGCTTTGCCAAAGGACTTGCCTAACCCTTCCCTGTACAGTGAATGGTGCATCTCTCTAATGGCTGTCCTGGCAGCTCTCCTGCTCCCTTTTGCTGAGCCTCACATCCAGGCTGCAAACATGCTGGAGAGTCCTGCTGCTCTCGTTGGAAAAAAGGGCAGAGTCACCAATGCAGATTTCCCAGGGACTATGAGGTGATTCTGGCAGGAAAATCGAAGATGATTCATAAAACCACAGACTGGTTTGGGTCGGAAGGGACCTCACAGCCCACCCAGTGCCACCCCTGCCATGGGCAGGGACACCTCCCACCAGCCCAGGGTGCTCCAAGCCCTGTCCAACCTGGGACATTCCCAGGGATGGGGCAGGAAGAGGGGAGATCTGTGCCCCTGTGGAGGATGAGCAGTCCCTGAGGGAGCAACTGCTTGATCAACATGTGCAAAGCTCACACCACTCCTTTCCTTCAGAGCGCTTTGTTTTCAAGGCTAAAATACATTTGCATTGTGTTTGCTCACATTTTACATGCTTGTGTAAAACCAAACATGTCCAAGGCACAGGACACTCCACTGAACGGCACAGCAAGAGCTGGAATGGGGCCAGTCTCCTATGGAGCCTGCGGGCCTGGGACAATGCCTGACCCCTCAGCCCCTCAGTTCCAAACCCCACCCCGTCAGGAGCACACAGACACTCACCATTGCGATATTTTCCTGGGTCACAAATTTTAATTTATTTTCCATTCGACGTAAGGCATGTGACAACTCCTCATTCTTCCTACTAAGGCGTTTGTTTTTGTCCAGAATGGGCTTATACTGACTCTCTGCTTCTCTGAGACGCTTTAACTGAAAGATAGAAAGAGAATTATCAACTCTGGAGCTTTTCCAGTGAATGTATTAATAATTTTCTTAACAAACCCACTAGCAGTAATTTCTTCTGGTTCAGGTGGGTTTTTTTCACCTTATTTTCCTTTGGACTCAGGGGAACCAGGTGGGGCTCAGCACAGGGGCCAACAAACCCCACTGTGTTTGTGCCCCAGGG
>JAWWEV010000169.1:35433655-35444556 GCA_035583235.1 Hafferia zeledoni | reverse complement strand
GTGGGCACTGACCAGGCTCCCCAGGGCAGTGGGCACAGCCCCAAGGCTGCCAGAGCTCCAGGAGGGTTTGGATGATGGGACAGGGTGGGATTGTTGGGGTGTCTGTGCAGGGCTGAGGGTTGGAGTGGATGGTCCCTGTAGGTCCCTCCCGGCTCAGGATATTCCACCATTCAGCACTGACAGACACAACTGGGGCTCAATCCCAGCAGGTACATTTTAGAGCATGACACCTGTTTAATTTTGTAACTCCCTGGTTAATTTGCAGAATGAACAATAATTAATTCAAACAGAGGTGAGTATGTAGGAAGATAATTTTTCCTTTTTCGCAGATAATCCCCAACATTTAAGGTACAGAAATGCTCTGGAACTATTGCAATAACACTGCAATACACACCTATCCAAATCCTCTGTTAAAATGCAGCAGCTCAGCATAATTCCAGTGCTTTGGGGAGGATTGTTAGTGAGGAATATCTTTCAGATTTAATTCCATCAGTCTAATATTGTGTCACTGTTATCTTGCTCACAAACAAACTGTTAGAGCAATGCCATCCCTTTTCCCAAGGAATTCATGCCTGTGTAATTAACTAAATCAACTGTAACACAGATGGCATCACACCATCCAAAAGCACTTGATGGAAACATTTTAAGCATGTTATTAACATCCCTAAATAACTATTTAATGCCACCTCTCCAACCCCCTTCGGCACCAACAGGCAACACAGCTGGATTTGAGGGTGGAAAAGGCACTATTTAACTGCTACACTCTCATAAAAGATTTTCAGTTCTCAGATTTATTCAATTTATAAATGAGCTTGAAAATAACAGACTTGACAGTGGTAACAAAAACATTGTGGTTTGGAGTTCAGAATCAAGATGAATTTCCAGACTGACTCATCCCCATCAGATTCAGCTGTGAGGAACTGGGCAGCAGAAAAGGGCTCTGGGGGAGGAGGAACTTTTCTTTAGGCTGGCCATGGCTGTCTGAAAATGACATTTCTATTGACAATGTTGTACAACTCAGTAGGTGTGTGCCCAGCTCTAAACCAAGATAAAAATGTACAATTAACAGTAACAGACAAGAATGTAAATGGAAAGTCAATTAACCTCCCAAATGCAAACAGCTGAAAGTTGCCAGATGCCCATCAGGCTCTGGTGAAAAGCTGCTCCCTCAGCCCCAAAATCTGAGGATCAGATTATTTCAAACCTGATTTTTCATTACTGAATATCCTAATCTAAATAACCTTTTCTTGACAGTGGCTGTGACTCCCCTCCCTCATGTCAGCCCATCTCTGCCCAGAGTTTGAATAGCAATAATATGCTATTGTCTCATAAGCATAAATAAACATAACAATAAATATTACTTTAGAAAGAAAACAAAAACATGCTCAGAGTACCAGACTGGCTGGAGGTCAGTTGTGAGGGGGGTTGGTTTGGTACCCACCACAGGCAGCAGTGCCAGGGATTAACACCCTTCCTCTCCCACCACCATCTGCTGGAGCTGGGCAGTCCTGGGGGGGCTGGAGGGCCAGAATCTCATGGAATCAGGTGTGAACCCTCCAACATGGGCTCAGATGGGAAGATGGTCCCTGGGGAAGACCAAGAGAGCATCAGTTACATCCTGGTGACAGGAGATCTTTGGCATAAGGACAACTGAGACAACAGGCTGCTTTCACCTGGTCACCTTCTGGCAGGGACATTGTTAGAGAAGGTAAAGGGAAGGACCCAACGCTGAGAGGGAAAAGAGTTCAGAACAGAGAGACTTAAAACGGGATGATGGAGCAGCCACAGCTTCTCTGGGCAATCTGTGCCAGGGCCTGCCCACCCTCACAGGGAAGGATTTCTTCAATATCCCACCTAACTCTGCCCTCTGGCAGTGGGAAGCCATTCCCCCTTGTCCTGGCACTCCTCTCTGAAAGTCCCTACCCAGCCTTCTTGCACCCTTTAGGTCCTGAGTGAGTACATATTTCCAACTGCAAAGAGAAGATCCATCATAAAAATGCTTTTAAAACAAAGCCAGTCCCTGTCAGATGATTGAATAAAATCCCAAAAGCAAATGATGAGCTAGAAACCCTGAGCAACCCTGCAGGAGCCAAGCTCATGTTTCCCAAAGGGAGCCAGAGCAGCAGGTGGGAAGGAACAGCCTGCAGGCACATGGGCAGCTCTCCCTGGGGAGTGAGCAGGGCTGGGTGACCCCAGTCAGGCCTGTGCCATGGGGTGACCAAGGCACAGCCCTGGGGACACACAGAGGTGGGTCAGTGCTGTGTCCTTGGCAAGCTGAGCTGTGCCAGGGCAGCACCCACCAGATGTGCAGGCACAGGAGCTCTCGGCTATAATCTGATTGTTTAAAGCTGATTTCATTGAGATGCTGCATCAGCCCTCACAGTCAATTTGCCTGGCATGGGGATACCCTTTCCCTGCAGTTTCACATGGCAGGTCATAAGAGGGTTTAAGGCTCCCTTGTACCTCAGCAAACCCAAGGCCAAGGGAATATTTCAGGCCTTTAGGGGGAATAAATGGAAAGGGCTGTTTCAACCTCATTTTAAATTTGAAATCGAAGGATCCCAGGTTCAACAGGGTGCCCAGAGAAGCTGTGACTGCCCCAGCCCTGGAAGTGTCCAAGGCCAGGTTGGACAGGGCTTGGAGCAGCCTGGGCTGGTGGGAGGTGTCCCTGCCCATGGGTGGGGGTGGGACTGGGTGGACTTTAAGGTTCCTCCCAACCCAAAACATTCCGAAATTCTGTGACTTTATGATCCACTCCTCTGAGAAAACCTTATTTTCAACAGAAGAGCTCTGTAACCTTTTTTAACCAAGATGAACAGCCACGGAGAACCACATTCAGTTTGTGCACATGATCACAGTCAAAATATATCCTGAATAGTCTAGTCACTAACAAACATAATATGACCTGACCCTCCCAATCTACACTAAATATAATAAACATCACATTGAACATGAACAAACAGAATTAATTTACTGAATTAAAAACATAATTGCAATGAGCAACTCCAAGGTGGACCATGCAAACTGTGTGTGTGTCTGTGTATGCAATGAGTAACTTAACAGAGGTTAGACCACGTTGTAGAGCCACCTGCCACCAGGACCAAGAATGACAAACCTACACAGAGGATTAAATCTCCAGTAGCTCCATGTACCTCTATCTGCCTCCAACAGACACTCAGGGACCAAAACCCAAACCATTTTTAACCTCCACCACAACAGCACAGCTGCCATCCCAAGAGTTCATGTGGCTGACCAGAGCTGAACAGCAACTTTGCAACCCAACTGCTCTTCCAGCCGGGAGGTGCCAAAGGACACGGCCCCTGGGCAGCCCACTGGCACCAGGTCAGCTGGTGCCCACAACACTGAATTGCAGGTCAGTTTGTTGGTTCTGCTCTGGGAAAGAACTGGGGCAATCTCAGGATATGTAAGTGTAAGGAAAAGTCTCTCATTTAGCTACTGAAGGGAAAAAAAAGGGGGAAAACACCAAAAGAAAGGGAATCTCAGCAGCTGCCTCTGCTCCTCTCTCTGTAGGGTCACCAAAACTGACTTGCTGGAGTTCCCCTCTGAGGCCAAGGAATTAATTCCCAAGTGGCATCTCCTGGCTGCCTCCCCTCTGGAGAACACCCCTGTGCAGGGATCTCCCTCCCAAGCGGCAGAAGTACTGGCCTTGCTTTGCAGTGTGAAATGTGCTGTCTGTGAACTGGGGAAACATTCCCACCCTGGGCAGACAGGACAAGCCCCAGAGCAGCTCTTCCCCAGCTACTGGGTTAGTGTGGCAGCTGGGTAAGCTGGGATTTGAGTTCCACATTTCCCAATCTTTTTGCCTTCTGCACTCACTCCTTCAGAGAAAGTGGCCTCTCACAGGGTGCTGATCCCCTCCTAAGATGATGTGCCCATCTGGCTCCTGCCTTTCTGGCTGCTCACTACTCAGAGCAGGGAGGCACCAGGTCCTGCCCACAGCCAGGATGCCCAGGGGCACCAGGAATGCTTCCTGCAGGGCCCTGTGTCCCACCAGCTCCTGCCATCACAGCCAGGCACGTTCTCCAAGGCAGCAACGCTGGAGCTGCAGGTCTGCAAAGCTCTGGGAGGCTGGAGAGGGGCAGGACTAAGAACAGCAGTAGCTGTGGCTGCTCCAGGGTAACTGGAATTTGGGAATTTTAACGACAAATATGCAAATTCATATCACTCATTAGAGCCCCCAGAGAAGCCCAGGCCCAGAAAGCCCTGCTGGTGCCCCTGTGCCCCCTGTCCAGACAGACAGCGACGCACCAGGCACAGGGGCTCGGAAACACGAGCTGTGAGCGGGGCAGCAGAGTGACCTCGATGGGTCCTGGCACCTAAAGGTGTGAAGGAGGCGAGAACAGAAATCTGATCTCAGTTTCACAGGTACACTCAGGGCTGGACATGTCCAAACAAACTGCTCAAGAATCACAGAATATGCTGAGCTGGAAGGGACCCACCAGGACCACTGAGTTCAGCTCCTGGCCCTGCTCAGGACACCCCAATCCCACCCTGTGCCTGCATGGAGACTGCACTGTGGGGGATCCCAGCAAAGCAGGAGGCGCTGCCACAGGGAGGAGATTCCCAGCTGGGAGCTCCAAGGCACAGGAGCAAACACATTGTTTGATATTCTGGTGACCAGGTGAAGAGTAAAGGGCAGGACACAAAAACCTGCTGATAACAGAGGATTATGTAGGTCAATCAAGAGGAAGAAAAGACTACAAAGCAAGCAAAAGGAAGAAAAAATGAAACAATAACCTCAAAGTAGAAAAGATAGGTAACTAAGCAACATGAAATTCAATCTGGGAAAGTACAAGATAATCTATATTTAAAAATACAATTTGACATATCCTGCACACAGAGATTTAGGAGAAAAGATCAAGACATCACTAAGGATGTCTGTTGTGCCCACAGTAAGGTAAATAAGGTATTATAATGGCATGAGATAGGAAACAGGGTGAAAAGCATTATGATGCTGCAGAAAGATAAGTGGTAGGTACTCATTAATCCACTCAAATTCATCTAAAAGAAATGTAATAGGTGTGACCAGGTAATAAAAGATTCAGGATCTGTGATTTTTTTGGAAGAGACACTGCACAGGCAGCTATAAAAAGATTTATATAGTGTAGGCAAAAAGGATGTTTCAGTTACTTTTCCACACTAATGCAAGAACAAGAAACCACCCTGTGGGCACTGGCAGGAAATTATTTTTTCAGTGGAAAGATGAATCTTCCACTTTGGATCACACTACAAACCCTGGGGACAATCCTCCATCCTGCTGGGTCAGACCACCAGCAGCCAAACACAACAGCAGAGGAAAAGCTGGTGCTGAGTCCCCAGGTGCTGGGCACAGTGGCAGGGCCAACCCAGCCCCAACAGCACCAGCATAGCACTCCCCTCCCACCCAAACCTTTCCATTGTTCCATGAGTGTGCAGGACAAGGCCAAGTGCTGGAACTGAAACTCTGAGGTGTCTTGGCTTTTCCATTTAAGGAGAATATTTGCCCTTCTCATTTACTTCTTTTGTTTCTGTACTGAAATCACAGTTCCTTCCCTCACCTTGCTCTGTGCAAAGCCAGTGGGATGGGACAGAATCCCGGTGAGACAGCCTAGGGCTGGAGCTGCTGGGCAAGGAGCAGAGGGGCCCAGGGCTCAGGAATGAGGGCAGGGGGGCACGAGGAGAGGCCCCTGCAGGATTCCTCAGGATGAGAGGAAACAGCCCAAAGTTCTGTCAGGAGAGGTTTAGGTTGGATATTAGGGACAGTTTCTTCATGGAAAGTGTTGTCCAGCCCTGGCACAGCTGCCCAGGGCAGTGGGGGGGAGTCACCACACCTGGAAGAGTTCAAAAATGTGGATGTGGCACTTGGGGACGTGGCTGAGTGGTGTGGGTTGATGATTGGCCTTGACGATCTGAAAGGTCTTTTCCAACCTTAACAGTTCTGTGATTCTGATTCCCTGATTCTGCCCATCCCTCAGGGATGGCAGCTCAGGCCACAGTGCCCTGGGCAGAGGGCAGGCAGGTGGAGCTGGGCTGATCACCCCCCCAACAGCAGCATCACAGCCCTAAAGATACTGCCAGGCTTTTCTAAGGCTTCAAAACTTATTAAAAACTACATGGAAAACATCTATGCAGTCACAGCAACTTTGGATTTGCTTTAAAAACCAAATCTCCAACGTAAACAACCATGGATACATTTGAAACAGCCGCCCAAGAGCATTTTCCTGTCTCGATAATCCATATCTTGGCAGCATTTCAACAGAACGGGAATTGCTTTCAGCTGTCGAATGCTGTGTTTGAATGGCGCTGAGTGAACTCCCCTGTCCCTGGCCCTGTCCCACCTGCAGCCTCCCTGCTCAGGGGACCCCACCTGGCCTTCCTTCAGCGAGCCCAAATCCCTCCTCGCTGTATAACTCCCCTGGATTTGCCACCCACTTCTGTGGACGAGACTGAAAGGCTTTGGAAAGCAAACAATGCGGGGCCCTGCCCTGAGCCCCGAGCCCCGGGGACCATCCAAGCGGCTGCAGCTCCGAGCACAGGGCACGGACGGGGCATCCACCCGGAGCATCCCGGGCTCTGCGCGGGCACGGGCGGCGCATCCACCCGGAGCATCCCGGGCTCGGTGCGGGCCCATCCCGGGCTCTTTGCGGGCACGGATGGCACATCCACCCGGAGCATCCCGGGCTCTGCGCGGGCCCGAACGGCGCTCCCGCCCGGAGCATCCCGGGCTCGGTGCGGGCACGGGCGGCGCATCCATCCGGAGCATCCCCGGCTCTGCGCGGGCACGGACGGCGCATCCACCCGGAGCATCCCGGGCTCTGCGCGGGCACGGACGGCGCTCCCGCCCGGAGCATCCCGGGCTCTGCGCGGGCCCATCCCGGGCTCTTTGCGGGCAGGACGGCGCTCCCGCCCGGGAACGGGGAGAGGCTCCGGCACAGCATCCGCCGCGGAACGCAGCCCTGGGAGCGGGGAGGGAGCAGCACACCTGGACACAGGGCCCAGCCCGGGGACAGACCCGCCCTGCCCTGCCCTCCCAGGGGCAGCAGCCCCGCGGCCGCTCCGTCCCGCATCCTGGCCCGTGTGCTGCCCACCCCGCGGGCAGGGCTGCCCGTGCCCACGCCAGGGACCCGCGGAGCGGCAGCTGACCCCGAGCAGGTCCCAGCGCCCTGTCCCGCCGCAGCACCGCTCTCTGCCCTCGGGCAGGACAGGGACTACCCCCGCGATGTGCCCGGGATGTGCCCCAGCGCAGCCGTGCGACCCCCGCCCTGCACGCCAGGGATGCGGCCGGACCCCCCCGACAGGCTGAGTTCAACTCACAGTGCACTTCAAGGAGATTTAAAACATCATCTCAGGCAAGCAAAGCAACGGCGAAGGATCCCGGGCATCCTTTGCTCACCTCTGCCTCACCTCCGGCGGCGGCTCCCGCTTGTCACGGCTCCAGCTCCGGGGCTGTGACTCAGCAAAGGCAGCAGCTTCTTATTTTTCCGATGGAACTTACCAAGCCGTGCCAATATTCCGGGGAGGATCTGCTTCCCGGCTGCTCTGCGCTGCCAGCCCCTCCCGAGGTATCCCACTGAACCCTCCCCAGCTGCTCACCTTGGGGCAACAGGAAACAATTGCTTTGAGGGGAAAAAATCCAAAGCCAATCTCCCTGGGAATCGGGCTGGGCGGGGGAGAAAAGGCTGCCAAGCTCTACCTACGGCGGATTTAACAGAAAAGGTGACGTGTCGGTGTTAGCCTGGGAGTTCTGCTGCCCCTGCTCAGGCAGCCTCGGATCTGCGAGTCTGGGATGAGCTGGAGCTCGGGAAGGAGAGGCTCTTGCCCCAGGAGCCCCCAGGCTGGCAGCAGTGTGGGCAGTGCCCCAGCAGTGCGGCAGCTGCCCTGCTGTCTCTGAAGGATCCCTGCCACAGGCTGAAGGATGCCCCTGGACCCCCAGGGAAAGAGCTCCTGAGCCCCCAGCCACAGCCCCTGGGGTCATGGGCCTGACCCCACTGCCCCTTCCACTCTGCCCTGCCCTACCCTGCCCAAGGCATGGAGAAACAGCTCAGGGAGTCTCTGGGTTTCCAGGTGAGCTGTGGAGGGCAGAGCTCCTGCCCACCTGAGGGGACAGAACCCCAGGGGCACAAACCTGGCTGGGCAAGCTGCTGGCAAACCAGCTCCAACAGCTCAGGAACACAAAGCTGAGCCACACCATAAAATCCCAAGCCTGTTCCAATGCAAACCCCAACCTCTCACACCCCCTCATGGCCACACGTGTTCTGGTGAACCCACAGCCCCAGTGCCAGCATTCAGTGGGTCCAGAACACACCTGGCACCCACCCAGCTCCTGCCTGTCCTCCTCTGTGCCCCTGCCAGGAGGGATGCACAGGGCTCCTCTGAGCCCATGGACCCTTGGCAGCTCCTGGGAATGATCTGGGTGCTCCCAGCACCATTGTATCATCCCTAAGTGGTTATTTCCCTTGTCCAAGATGTCCCATTCCCCATTTCACTGGCACAGGTGCCCAGAGAAGCTGTGGCTGCCCCAGCCCTGGAAGTGTCCCAGGCCAGGCTGGACAGGGCTGGTGGGAGGTGTCCCTGCCCATGGCAGGGGGTGGAACAAGATGATATTTAAGGTTCCTTCCAACCCAAACCATCTCAAATAACGGAGGACTGGTTTTGCCCCAGGGTTATTTTCCAATGAGTCTGTTACTATCCCACTGTAAAACAAAGATAAGGAAGCTGTCACTGCCACCACAAGCTCCATTTGCCAATCACTCACAAAGCCAGAGGGCACAC
Organism: Hafferia zeledoni; assembly: GCA_035583235.1. Taxonomy (NCBI): domain Eukaryota; kingdom Metazoa; phylum Chordata; class Aves; order Passeriformes; family Thamnophilidae; genus Hafferia; species Hafferia zeledoni. The sequence continues at coordinate 35,435,784 of JAWWEV010000169.1, read as the reverse complement.
ACAGGCTCCAGGCCCAGCCCGTGGGCACAGGGGGCACTGCCAGGGGTTGGGAATGATGCTCAGCACAGGGAGGGGTGCCAGGAGCCAGCGGTGCTGCAGCCCCAGGGGAGCTTTCCCTGCTCCCAGGGGAGCCCTGGCCCTGCCCACTCCCTGCCATGGCCCTTGGCATTCAAACCCATTCAGGTGAATGATCAGCCCATTCCTATGGAGAAGGAAAGCTGGAGGTTACTCCTGCAGCATCCAACCTCAAGTGCTCCCGAGTTCAGCCTGTGACAAGTTAGCAAACACATCCTTTAAACAAAGAAAACCTTTCTCTTCAATTTTTAAATTAGAAGCAAGAATGTGGATGCCATTTACATACAAGGATTGTCTTGCTTTCTTGCAAGCAAGACTGAATCCCAGTCACATCCTGCAAATTCCCATGGATTTAACAAAGTTCTCAGGGATACCAAGCTCCTGACCATCAGGTTTTGAGACCCAGGGTGCTCCAGCAGCAGCCATAAATTGGGGCAGAAAAGATCCATATAGAATTTTGACATCTCTCTGCAGCCCTAAATCTGTTTAAAACACTACAATACTAGAGGTGCAGTTTTCAGGTGGGTAGCAGTGAACAGCCACCTCTGTGAAATGAGAAATTCAAGGTGCAATTGAGAGCTTTAGAATGGAATCAGAGAGGATGAGTAAGAAAGCAGAATGAAATTTTCATGGCATGCAGGAGACATGAGGTGAATCCTTGAATAAAAAATACTAAAAATGAAAAAAAAAATCAATATTAGCCTGCAGCACTCTAGAATCCCAATTTAAACCAGCTTCCCAACCTCCATGGAGACCAGGGCTGGCTGTCCTTCCCTGCCCACAGCAGCTCAATACCTGACCTGTCTTCAAAGGGAAGGAAGGCACCAGCCTGGATCCCCCTCCAAGGAGAGAATCCCACCAGATTCCCCCTAATTACACACCAGACATGGGCATGTCTCTGGGAGGGGGAGACAGACCAGAGGAAAGGCTGTAATATCTCTTCCTCTTGGATATTTTAAGCAGTCTGGCTCTTGTTTTAGTCGTAATTCCCTTAAAATCCCAGGCTGGTTTTGGCTGGAAGGGACCCCAAAGCCCACCCAGTGCCACCCCTGCCCTGGGCAGGGACACCTCCCACCAGCCCAGGCTGCTCCAAGCCCTGTCCAGCATGGCCTGGGACACTCCCAACCCAAGCCAAGGGCAGGAACACCTTCCACTGGAGCAGGGATTAAACTGCAGAAAATGGGAATGAAATATCCTGTTTTGAGCTAAACAGACAATTTCTGTGATCAGAGCTGACCTTGTTTCACCCTGCTCTGCTCCCCCTCCTGCTCCCCTTCCCACACAGGGTGAGGCTCCTCCCTGGGGGGTCTCTGGGAGCTGCAGCCCCACCGGACCCGAGCAGGACTCCCTCAGTACCGCCCTCTGCTAACTGGATTAAGGAGAAGACGACTTTCCTTGCTGGCAAATGGGCTTGTAGCCAAACAGCTCTGAACACAAATGCATCCTCAGGAGCACCTTCCCCAGGCAGCAGCTCCGCAGCACTGGCAGCCGCTGCCGTTGCCATGGAGGCTCTGCCCGCTGCTCTTATTTTATTTTTTTTGAAAGAAGGGCAGTAACTGCTGCAGATCAGTAGCACAGACTTACAGGGAGCTCTCACAGGCCACAGGCACAGGGCAATATCTGACACACACAGCTCTGAGGGAACTTGGCTGCCCGTAGGCTCTTTGTGATGGATTCCTCTCTACCCCATTTTAGTCAAAATATTAAGATAAAGAATTGAGATAATGTCAAAAATTGAACTGAAATGCTTTAGAACGACATCTGAATTTTTAGAAGTGCTTATACTTAGATAAAATCAAGAGTTTTAAAGTCCTAGTTTGAAACTGGAGCCTCTCTGCCCTGGGACAGGCTGGGAGAGCTGGGGGGGTCACCTGGAGAAGAGAAGGATCCAGGGACACCTCAGAGCCCCTGGCAGGGCCTAAAGGGGCTCCAGGAGAGCTGGAGAGGGACTTGGGACAAGGGATGGAGGGACAGGAGACAGGGAATGGCTTCCCACTGCCAGAGGACAGGGCTAGATGGGATATTGGGAAGGAATTGCTGGCTGGGAGGGTGGG
>JAWWEV010000169.1:35418353-35433555 GCA_035583235.1 Hafferia zeledoni | reverse complement strand
AGGTCAATTTGAAGGGTTACTCAGCCAGGAAGTAGGATGGGGTTTTTCTGCTATTGCCAAAGAGAAGGGAGCTATAAGTGTTGTTCTTCTTTGTCCTTTCTCATCTCTGATGACTTAGCAGCAAATGCTAAAAATAATTCTTCATGCTTCATCTTCAAAGTCGATGTGGCGCAATGTTTAAAAAACCCCAAATCCTTTATCCCAGCGAGAATATTACAAACATTTCAGGATCCAGACTTTCTGAGGAGGTGCTGTAGGGCTGCCAAATGTGACATTTCACACCAGCTTTTCTCTCTGAGCTCCCTCCCAGCCCTCTGCTCGCAGAGACAGCACTTGAGACAGCGACACGTTTCTGAGCAGGCTCCCAGCAAGTGCTCAGCATTCAGTGCACAGAGGCACGTTTGGGAAACAGCCACAGAAACCCCTTAATGCTGGAGAGGAAATGAAAGAATATTCTCATCCCCAGGGGAAAGTCTGGGCCATTCAGGCTTTCCCTTCACATTTCTGATGCTCAGTACATCTCTACAGTCAGCAGTGGGCAGGACAAAACCCAAACTCAGAAACAGGTTTGAAAATCCATATGAAGACACAAGAGCAAGGAAATAATGACATTGATGTAAGAAATGACTCCTGCCTGCATGGTGATGGCCTAAATTTAGATGTAATAAAAGCAATTTGTCCTGTAAATAGCATAAAATAATGTATCAAAATTTTTGGCTCCAAGTGAGTCAAGCAGGCTTGGAATGCAGAACTCCAGGGGAACTGGAGGGACCTGGGCTTGCACCCACGTTACTCTAAATAGACGAGTCTCATTAATATGAAATGATGGTCTCAACGCCACAGGTACAGCATTCCTCAGTAAATCTGACACAGAGGGGTCACAGGCAGTGCCACCCACCTCAGTGCAATATCCAAGCACTATGTCATCTCAACTGGATGCTCAAAGGGCAAAATCCACCCAGGTACTCGGGGAATGATGCCTGAGGCGACTTCTGCATTTGTTTACATGCCCAGGAGTGGGTTCTGCCCCAATGTTCCCCCTGCCCCTGCCCTGGCCCAGCCTGAGGCCGTGCCCCCTCCTCCTGTCCCTGTGCCCTGGGGCACAGCCCGACCCCCTGTCCCGGCTCCCCCTCCTGGCAGGGATTGCAGAGCCAGAAGGTGCCCCCTGAGCCTCCTTTGCTGCAGGCTGAGCTCCCCCAGCTCCCTCAGCCCCTTCTGCTGCTCCAGCTCCTTCCCAGGGGAGCAGAGGCAAGGGCTGATGCTGAACAGCTGCTCTGCATCTTCACCACAGACACTCAGTGAGTTTGCGGCACCAGCAAAACAGGCCCAGCCCAGCCCTGGGGGCACTGGAGTTACTGGTCTCGGGGGGACACTGAGGTGGCTGTTTGGTATGTGTTTAGATGTGCAGTGCCACTGCCAAACCTGCCCCAGCCCTGCACCTGCTCTGTGCAGGTGTGACTCCATGTGCCTGGAGTGGGGCACTGACAGAGGCTGCAACACGGGGGTTAAATCAATGCTGACCAGACAGAAAGTGCTCCCAGTGCTCTTACATCCCACCCAGAGGAACTGCAAGCATTCCTAGAAACAGGGAATTCCAAGGAGTGCTGAGGAGCTAATGGATGCTGGGAAAGCTGAGGTGTTTGCCCACGGGCTGGCTGGAGGCTGGAGCAGTTTCACATTCCCAGGGCAGGTTCATCAGTAACTGAGTTACCTGGAGTCGTTTAGTGCTGGTGTACAATAATATCTACAAACTCCACTCTAAAGATGCAGCCGTTGTTCTAACAACCCCTTGGATCTTTGCTCCCTGCCTTTCACTGCCGATTTGGGATGTGCCTGTACATCCCTGTCTGGGCAGACAGTCCTTCCCAGGAGCTACATCTGCTCTGCTGACCCTCCCTGGTACCCTGTGCTGGCTGACACGGAGACACAGCCAGAGGAACAAACGCTCCTGCCTCTGTAATACCTGCAGGGCCAAAGGCAGTTGTTGAGTGGCTTCTTTGGAGGTGACAGCAATGATATTTTTAGCAGAGCACCTATTTCTCTGTAGTGTCACACGTTTATGCAGAACACCAAGTTAACCAACAACTTGTTTCCCCTCGCACAACTGTTACTGCCCTTACAGTCAAACACATCCAAACCTCAGCTCAGCTTTGGAAGGGAAAAAGCCCACTCAGCACCAGAGCTCTCTCCAGCTCCCTGGGGTTGCTCCAAGGGGTTCATTCCCCTTCCCACTCGGGGCTGGGCTGTGCCCCCTCTGTCTGTACCAGATTCAGTCTGACCATCTCCCACCATCCAAGGCCAGGTTGGACAGGGCTTGGAGCAACCTGGGCTAGAGAAAGGTGTCCCTGCCCATGGCAGGGGGTGGCACTGCAAGGTCTTCAAGTTTACTTCCAACTCCCCCAGTGTGGGATCCTGTTATTATTGGGCACTGCTGAAGAAACTCATTTCACACACTCCCAGTTCACATTTTCCCTTTGAACAAACAAAATAATAAAAAAAAACACTTCTAAAAACAACTTTGAGGGGAAAAGAGCACAGTTACAGTTGTCTGCTCTTGATGGTACCTCTGACCCCAACCTCAGTGACCCCCTCCCATCCTTGTGCTCTCTGCTTCCCCAGTCTCAGCCATCCGTACCCACCTCTCACCTCCTTCAGGACAACTCCAGGAGGACATCAAGCATTCCTTTCTTTTCCATTCTTCTTCAAATCCATGATATATCCCACTTTCTGGGTTGTTTGCTTCCCCACTATGTTTTCTTGCTTCATTTGTGGTTATACAACCTTATCAGGCCAAACCCATAAGCCAGTCTTAGGTGACACACTGATATTTTGGTAAGAAGGGAATTAAAACATGATTCCCATACCAAAAAAAAGCACAAAATTGCCTTTGTTCAGGAAGTGCTGCTGGCAGAGCTCTCTGAGCCTGGAAGCAGGTCAGGCTGCTGGGCCTGCTGAGTGACTGACAGGAAACAAGGGGCACCTGCCAGCACTCAGCCCCTTTAACTCCTGCTCAGCCTGAGCGTGTCTGAAGGGAATCCACCCTAATGACATTCCTTTCCCCTGCAACTCTGCAAACCAGCAAAGTCCAGAGCTTTGGCAGTGAGGGTTTTGTCCCTGTAAACTGGGATTGGCAAAATATGGAATTGGAATTTCTACATGTGCAAATCCCGGAACCATCCAGGTGTTCAGGAAAGTTTGGGAAAAGGAGAGAAAGCTAAACCCAAATGTATCCCTTTGTTCCAAAGGCTTGTTTTTATTTGTCTCTGACTGTGCTGCTAAATCACAGAATCATGGAATTGTTAGGGTTGGAAAAGCCCTCTGAGCCCATGGAGTCCAACCATCCCCAGCACTGCCAAGGCCACCACCAACCATGTCCTCAAGTGCCACATCCACACATTTTTGAACACTTCCAGGGACGGGGATTCCATCACTGCCCTGAGCAGCTGTGCCTGCTCTGGACAGCCCTTTCCATGAAATTTTTTTCCCTAATGTCCAACCTGACCCTCCCTGGCACAGCTTGAGGCCGTTGTGACACCCTGAGCCCAGCTCAGAGGTGACGACCAGCACAACAGGGGCCATTGCAGGGAACAGACACAACCACCCTGAGGGCAAACAAATCAACTCTGTGAGCAGTGACTGCTAAACTAAGCCAATGAATGGGTATAACCAACTTGTTTTAACACACTCTGGTCAGATCTGCTGGAACCTCCACCCTTTGTGCCCCGTGCTGGGCACCAAAATGCCTGTTGTGGTTAAACTCCAGTTGGGAACTCCTTCCCAAGCAGCCCTTGCTCCCTCCCTCTGGATGGGGAGGGAATTGGGTAGAGGTAAAACCTGTGCATTATAGACAAATACAGTAAACAGTAATAAAATTAAGAGTAATAATGATGATGATGATAAGGAAACTGAGAAAGAGGAATAAACCCCAAGAATGGCACTGCCACCCACTGACCCTTGCCCAGCTGACCCCAGCAGGAACCAGGGACTCCCGACCACCCTCCCAGTTTGTATCCTGGACATGCCATTCTGTGCTGTGGAATATCTCTCTGGCCAGTGTGGATCAGCTGTCCTGGCCTTGCCCCCTCCTGCTCCTTGAGTCCCCCCTCGCTGACAGAGCAGCAGACACTGAGAAGTCCTTGCCCAGGGTAATCACTGCTGAACAACAACCAACACATCGGTGTGTTATCAACGTCATTCCCACACTGAAGCCAAACACAGCCCTGTCCCAGCTCTCAGGCACAAAATGAGCTCTGTCCCAGCCCAAGCCAGGACACTTCACTGACTTCATGCAAACACTCCCTTTGTCTGCAGCTTCCCCTGACTGAATGCAAACCAGGGGTCTTGACCCTTCCAGGACCGCCACACCAGCCCTGGCAGCCAGACCTGAGTCCCTCTCACAGAACATTCCTGGCAGCAAGATCCTACATGCCTGGGATATCCCCACTTTTCCTGTCAGGGACAGGCTTTGGACAGAGGGTGGGAGAGCTGAGCAGTGCAATGAGTGTGGTCACCTGTGTGGTCACAGCCACCTCCTGCATGTCCTGTTCCTTCTCCTGAGACACCACTGGTGCTCCAGTGTTTTTTTGTTGAACTGAACCATAACTGGCCTTCCCATCCAGTGTTTCCCAAGGAACACTGTCAGGATAACCTGGCCTGACCAGCAGGCAAGAAGGAGTTATGATATTAGGCAATAACGAAAAAATGCACAGTTATTCGTCATTTTCTTTTGCTAACAACACAGGCAACATGTAAAGATAAAAATGCCAGCAAGTGCCCTGTAAATCACTGGATGTTTACTGGGATGGACCAAACCCTCAGGACTCACTGCTCTGCCCTTGAACCAGGACAAAATCCAGATATCACATTGTGGCACACAGATCTCTGCAGTTCCCCACAGTGACAAGGCTGGGGCTTTAAATGACTGTGCTTTGACACACAAACATGACCATATCAGCTATATTTAGGGAATGTTTTGTTCCAGTTTGTGTGAAAATCTGAAACTCAGCCTTGGAGGTAAAAAAAATCTGTGCTCTGGATGTCACATTTTACTCTGTCTTCAAGCTTCTTGTTAACTTTCTTTGCTGTTATTTCTCTCCAGATAAAGCAAGTAAATCTCACATCCAAGAGTGAACCCTGTTGCTACAGAATACAAACATTGTGGAACATTTTGATGGAACTTCAAAATCTAAGATTGTCCTGCAGTGTGAGCACCAGTTACTGCTTGGAAATCACCTTCTGATTCAGTTTTACCCCAAAGGAATCCAGATTGTGGATGCTGAGACTACACCATCTCTCAAAGCAAAGTGCCAATGGGCATTATCAAGAGATTTGCTTTAACAGCACCATCCTCATCCAAACCAGACACATTCTCATCACAGACCATGGCTGGAATTAATTTGGTATGGGAGCAGCTGGAAAAGCAATCCAATATCAAGTGAACAGAATCTTTATTTTAGCATAGAATTAGTTAAAATGCAGCAAACACATGTCAGGAGGGCCATGGGAATGTGAGTGTCAGAGTTCTGCAGAAGTTGGTGTGAATCAGTAAATCTTCTGCCATTTCAGGTCTTTGGCAAAGTTCTCCCTCTGGGCACATCCTGAGGCCCTGCAGTCAGTAGGATTTCTGACAGTGTCTCAGTGGCATCAGAATCAGAGCTTTGTGTGCCATTTCTGTTTAATTAAACCCTGGTAATAGGGAGTTTGGTGCAGATTTACATCCAGTAAATATTGTCTGTGCCATCTGGAGTCCATTAATGCTCTCCCTACCCCCAGGATGTGCTAGGGGACACAGGGATTACACAGCCCAGGGTTGTGGGAGACACAAGAGCAGGCAGCCAAAAGAGGAGATGGGTTTTGGTGTGAGAAGCCTGAGTTGAACCAATTGCACCTGTACTGATTCCTGAAGGGCTCACCTAGAGGAACCAGAGTGGCCACAGAGTGATGGCTGGTCTGGGCAGCCTCCCATCCCAGCCCTGCACTGCTCACAGCCCTGCCAGCTGCTCCCAGGGCATCAGTTCTGGCTGGGAACTGAGACAAAGTCGTGCACAACGCCCAGCATTTGGGCAGCAGCTCTCCAGACCAGCTGCACCTCTCAGCTAGTCCTAGGACGTCAGGCTGCCCACAGAAGCTGAGGCTGCCCCATCCCTGAAGGTGTTCCCGGCCAGGTTGGACAGGGCTTGGAGTAACCTGGGGTAGCAGAAGGTGTCCCTGCCCATGGCAGGGGGTGGAAAGGGTCCCTCCCAATCCAAACCACTCCATAACTCTCTGGTTCTGTGCTCCCATCCCAGTGAGCTGGGAAAGCTGAGGGGGCCAGCCCCCAGCCCCCAGTGACCAGCCAGGCCTCCAGGGCAGGAAAGCTGAGCTGGAACCAGCAACAGGGGAAACCAAGAAACATCAGTTAAACAAACAGAAAACACTCTCTGAGCTTAAACTGACTCTTCATAAGAAGGGTCCCACTTGCACATGACCGTGTCAGGGCTGAATGACCACAGCACAGTGTGATAACTCAAACCCAGGATATCCCTTGGGTTTAAGGGCAGCCAACACTCCCCACCCTGCTGCTGGTCTGTGTGCTTGAGAGACTCATTCTGTCCTTCAAACATCCCCCCAAGCCTTTCCCAGCTCTCTCCCCTCAGGCACTGCCTTTATGAGGGTCCCTCTGGGGGATTACAGGAAGCTCCACAGATGAAATCTATTGAACCCTCATCTCAACTCTGCCCCAGCAGTGAATAACAAATCCCTGATCACGTGTGCCTGGAAAAAACCCTCTGTGGATCTGCACTGAACTGAAGAGATTCTAACAACTCCACCAGGATGTCATTCTGCATTAGAATAATTTCTACAGAACTCTATTGAATTCCTGAGATCTTCTGGGGTTTATTGGACTGCAACACACTTGGCTGTAATTGCCAAAGGAAAACCAGAACTACTTTTCCAGGTTAAACGAGTGGCAGAAATAGATTAATATTTTGTCACTAATAGTATCCAACACTTGATGCTCTAAGGACAAGCTCCCTTTCCCTTGCATGAAGATACACACTCCCTCCAGCTGTGGGCAAATAAAGACAGGAGCACAGGAGGGATTTAATTTGGAATTCTGACACATTGGCTGACATTTGGCTGCTTTTACCACAGATACAATAGTACAACTGCTGTTATGTGTCTTAACATTGCTCAGTCCTGTTAGAGCCTCACTCCCAGAGAAGCTGGATGGGCTCAAATCCTACATCACAGTCAACTGGCACATGAAAGATTTTTAGAACTTGCTTTTTAAAATTTTTTTCATTTAAGCTGAACCTCTGCTGCTGCTCATACATGAAGAGCTGCACTGCAGGTGACAAGAACATGTTTTAAGGGAAAATGTTAACGAAGATCCTTATTTAAAGGCTTTCATGAATGAGATAACATTCATTTGCTGATGCTACTTGGAATTTGAGCCATCTGCAATAAAAAGTAGTATTTTAGAGACGCACTTTGGAAGCAAAAATTAAAAAAAAAGCAGTGAAGCAAAGTTTTACTCTTCATGTAAACTGACAGTGCTCTGAGAAACTTGGTGAAACTTCACCGTGTGGGAGGTGTTGACAACTGAACTTGTAATAAGTGAAGGATTTACAGGCACACAGTGCCACAAATATATCCCAGACTGGTATTTGTCAAGGCAACCAATGGGCCTTCAGCACATTCTTTAAAGCCTTATTAAAATGGGGTCTTATTTTCTCCATCAGGGCCCTGGTGACAAATGCACTTTCCTCTGGTAAGGGTGTTCTTGTGGCCTGTAATCACTACAAACACTAAAATTCCTACCAGTCTGATATTTGCAGGTTCCAATCAGAAAGCTGCCAAGAGCCAACACAAACCAGGCAGAAATTCCACTGCAAAAGTCAGGTATTTAGACAGTCCCTATAAAACTCTCAATTTCTGAGCATGTTTTAAGCACCCACCCAGCAGTTCCATGCACAGAGAGGAGCTGAGTGCAGAACAGGGGCAGGTCCAGGATGCTGCACATCAGCTGAGAGCTCAGACTGAAGCTGTGACTGCATTCTGGCAGGAAATTATTATTTTTTACTCCACACATTTCTCTGGAAGTATCACAGTGTGAGAAATAACAGGCAAAAGCTGACCTGACTCCATGTGCTTTCTAATTTCTATCTGCATTTTAAACAGTGTCAGTAGAGGCATCACATGAACTGCAAGGAAAAGGAATGGGGATGAGATAAATGACATTTAAAACCACCGAGGGAGCAAGCAGCTGGGAAGGAAAAATAAAAGGGCTTTCTTTTTTTAATCTAACAAGTTAAGCAACACAGAATAGAATCACAATCCCAGACTGGTTTGGGTTGTGAGGGAACTTAAAGCTTATCTCATTGCCCATGGCAGGGACACCTCCCACCAGGCCAGGCTGCTCCAAGCCCTGTCCAACCTGGCCTGGAACAATTCCAGGGATGGGGACTCTGATTTCCTGACAGGGACAGGCTTGTAATGGGAAGCAATTCCAAGACATGCAGTCGATGGAGTTCAGCAAACAGGAAATGCCCAAATCAGTTCCTCGGTGAGCACCGAGGCCAGAATTTGCTACAGCAATTCATCATCACGTGTATTGCTCCAAACACCAACATCTACAGCTGCAGAGGAGATGTATCAGCAATCACAGGCCCTGGCATTTCAACTCCATCACACTCGACACAGCTTCTGTGAGATCCCCAGGAATAAACAGAGCAGGAAGGCACAGCCGGCCCCGGTGCCAGGCAGAGCCATCCCCTTCCTGGCATCTGAGGGCAAATCAGAGCCATGGCTCTGACCACACCGAAGGGAAGGGAGGGCATAACCCCAAATATAGAATGCAAAACAGCACATTGGAAAATGGATCCTACAAAGCCCTTAGGCAGCAGATGGGTCATATGTAACATACCTATAGATTTATGTGTCTGTATACCTGTATATACCTGACACACATGTCCATGTTTATAGATGCATAAACACATACAGGCACTGATAAACACACGTAGGCACTGATAAACGTGTACAGGCACTGATAAACACACACAGGCATTAATTAATTAACACAGGTAGGCACTGATTAATAAACACAAGTAGGCACTAATTAATGAGCACAGGTAGGCACTAACCTCACTCCATCCTGCTGCACAGAGGGAGCACCAGTCCCTGCCTGCAGTGCACTTCAGATAAAACCTGTAGGCTGCTCCCAACTGCCACATTTAAAGCGATTTTTACTATTCACGCTGCAAAAGGCTACAAAAATTAATCCATCCCCGCTGCATACGATTCTATTTTCCCTCTCTGTCCTCTGAACAGCGGATGAGGAGTGATGCATCCCTCGGTCCGGGAAGCCCTGAGAGGACGGAGAAGGAAATAAAATAAAATGAAAGATAACAGTGCACACCAACCCTCGATGGGATCGTGCTCCCCCGGCGCGGTCCGGGCGGTGCGGGGTTACGGGCAGGTGCGCCGGGCGGGCTGCGGGGCGCGCTCCGTGCCCGCAGCCTCAGCCATTGCGGAGGCACTGCAGCTCCCTCCGGCTGCACGTCAGCACCGCCCGGCTCTGAGCCCTCCCTTCCCGGCCCTTCCCATCCCTTCCCTTCCCATCCCTTCCCTCGCCGCGGCCACAGCCGGGGATGCTGCGGGAACCGCGATGCGCCCGCACAGATCGGCATCTCCAGCTCAATTATGCGGCCAGAGCTCCGCGTCCTTCCCGCTGCAATCCGCACGGAGCTGCTCCCGGAGCAGCGCTCAGTTACTGCAAGGGGCAGGCAGGGATGGAAGGACATTCGGGTTTAAAAACAGCTGGCAGCCTTTGCACTTGTTCCTAGCAAAAGGGATGGCATCAAGGTATAGAATCACGGAATCACACACCGGCTTGGGTTGGGAGGGACATTAAAGCCCATCTCATTGCACCCCCTGCCATGGGCAGGGACACCTCCCACCAGCCCAGGCTGCTCCAAGCCCCATCCAGCCTGCCCTTGGACACTCCCAGTGATGGGGCAGCCACAGCTTTTCTGCCCAACCTATGCCAGGTCCTGCCCACCCTCCTAGCCAGCAATTCCTTCCCAATATCCCACCCATCCCTGCCCTCTGGCAGTGGGAAGCCATTCTCTGTGTCCTGTCCCTCCATCCCTTGTCCCCAGTCCCTCTCCAGCTCTCCTGGAGCCCCTTTAGGCACTGGCAGGGGCTCTCAAGTGTCCCTGGAGCCTTCTCTGCTCCAGGTGAGCCCCCGCCAGCTCTCCCAGACTTGCTCCATCACAGAGGGGCTCCAGCCCTGGAGCATCATCATGACTCCCTCTGGACTCCTCCATCTGCTCCATGTCCCATGGAAATCCGTATCTGTGAAAGGGCAGGGCCAGGCACTGGAGCTTATCCCTTATAGGAATGGCACTCCTGAGGAATGCCATGCTCTAAAGTTACATGGGAATATGGTGGAAAAGGCAGGGTTAAGACATTCCAAGGCCCTGTTCCAAGGTGTGATTTGAGGACTCAAGCATGTGGATATAAAGCAGGTCTGTAACCCCCACTGTGCTGTGTCCCACTGCTCCTCCTAATGGAGAAAATACCCACTGTCAATAGTCACAGCACACTGGGAATTCCTCTTTCCATCAGAAATGAATTACAAAAGCACATAAAATAACTGGGTTTGGGTACAAGATACTTAGAAGAGCCCCACTCCACAAAGTTCTCTAGATTTGGGGCCTATTTGTTTGTTTTTTGTCTTCCTGACAAAACCCAGGAATGGCTGGGAAGAAGACTGGGAACCATTCCCAGTGCGTGTCCATGAACTGCTGACAGAAATGACAGTGATCCAAGCCCAGGGCTGAGAAGCAGAAACCTACCTTGGAGCAGAGTCTCAGTTTCAGAAAGGAGGCTCTGAGGGATTTTTCCCCTTTAAACAGTACCCAACTATCTGGAAATTTCCATTTAAAAACCTGTTTTTTCCCAAGTCCAAAGGCTCTGACTCTCCACAGCACCAGAATGCAAAGCCAAGAAACATCTGTGCCTGCCAACCAGATTCCTAGAAACCTGTTCCTATTTTTGTGGATCACCACTGCTGTGTTTCTCCTGCTTCTTCCCCTGCTCTGTGGTTCAATTATCCTTTGCCAAAGGGACAAGTAGCAACACTTGGAGACAACAGGACTGGCTGTGGCTCTGAGAGCTGGGACAACAACAGCTTTGGGTTAAATAGCGAGATAAATAAAACTATTTTCTATTTTTAGAGCTGAATTGCAACACTCTGTGGCAGTTTGTAAGCAAAACAAGTCACGTTGCAGGCAGTGTTGTAAGCGATGCACAGCGAGAGGCTGACAGGGCTTTGCATCACTCAAAGAATTGGGTTTTGTTTCTCAGCTGGCAAGAGCTCCGGGAAAACATTTCCCTGGCAACTTCCATGGGCTGAGCTCTGCAGAAAGGGGAGTGGGCTTTAAAATCCTGAACTTGGTAAGTAAAGAAGAGCTGAAATAATTTCATGCCCCACTTCTCTGACTCACACTAGAAGCTGTCAGGGTTCCTCGTTGCAGAGGCTGGAGGGCAAAGCAGCAGCCTCTGTTCAACCCAGCCGTGTGCCCTTCCCAGCTGCGTGCCCTTCCCAGCTCTGTGCCCTCTCCAGCTGTGTGCCCTCTCCAGCTGTGTGCCCTTCCCATCTGTGTGCCCTTCCCATCTGTGTGCCCTTTCCAGCTGTGTGCCCTTCCCAGCCGTGTGCCCTTCCCAGCCGTGTGCTCTTCCCATCTGTGTGCCCTTCCCATCTGTGTGCCCTCTCCAGCCGTGTGCCCTTCCCATCTGTGTGCCCTCTCCAGCTGTGTGCCCTTCCCAGCCGTGTGCCCTTCCCATCTATGTGCCCTCTCCAGCTGTGCCAGCACTCACACCTGCCTGGGACACGGAGCTGCAGGTCGGCCAGGGCATCGTGCAGGTGATCCTGCAGGGATTTTACCTCTGCACTCCCTACAGAAACAGGGCATGAAGGGGCTGTGACAGACACTGCACAGGACACTCGGCAGAGCCCTGGAAGGGCAGTTACACCACGGGCAGGTCTGGGTTTGGTTTGCTTTTTCAACTCTCCAAATGGAACAGAATCATAGAATCACAGAGTCCCAGCCTGGTTTGAGCTGGAAGGGACCTTAAAGCTCATCCCGTCCCACCCCTCCATGGGCAGGGACACCTTCCACCAGCCCAGGGTGCTCCTCACACCAACAGCCTGGATGAGTGGGAGCAGCTCAGACAGGGCTGGGGAGAGCTGGGTGGTTAATGATGAACTCCATTCCAAGAAATGCACAGCATAAAACACCCGTCGGGTTCCATTTCCAGAGGCACAGGAGGGTTAATGACTAACCCCTTGGAGGCAGAGGGAAAACCAGAGGGACACAGGTATTGTGATGGCAGCAGGCCCGGGGCCTGGGTCTGCACAGCTGAGCAGGGATCCCAGAACCACTGGGGTTGGCACAGCCCTGCCAGCCCCTGGAGCCCACCCTGTGCCCGATGCCCACCTTGTCCCCCAGCCCCTGGAGCCCACCCTGTGCCCGATGCCCACCTTGGCAAAGGACAAAAGGATAATTCTTCTTGTCATTAATTAGTAATTATCTAAGGGTGTCCTGCTCAGGGCTGTGCTTGACCTGATGGTCTCTGTGGGTCGGCTCCAACTTGGGATATTCCCTGATTATCTGATCCAGGGACCACTCAAGAAAAAGGATTTTATCCTTCCTGCATAAAACCGCATGGTCTTTACTCACTTTTAGTCAGAACTGTACTAACATTAATTTTTGATTTTAGATTGTCAGTGATCTTAACCATGCAGAGTTTTAGACAAAGAGGAATTTAACCCTGTAAACTGAACTTTAAGAAATATACCAAACCCTTGTTTAGATTAAAGGCTAAGCTGTAAAAAATAACTCAGAAACTCTGTCTAGGTTGAGGCTTGAAGCTGTAACACTGTTTAGTTAAATGGCATTGTAAGTTGCAGAGATAAGAGCAGCCCATGAGAGCTGTTAAAAGTCACCCCAAATATGCTGCTAAACTTTGGGCAGGGGTTGTCAGTCGTAACCAAGAATATAAACCTGGAAACACAAAAGTCTCGTTGAACGTGTCTTTAGTGGAATTATCCCCCATGTTCCCAGCGCTGAATAACAGGAAGAATTCTGTTCTACTGGATTGTTTCCTTAAATCAATCTGTTTTGAGATTACCTATTTAAGGCCACGTGCCATTTGCTGTCGGTTTAGTGGCCACAAGTTGAGATTTTGCACCCAGAGGCGTTTTCTGTGCAATCCCATCCGTGTCTCTGTGCCCGTCTGAGGCGGCGTGCGGCGCTGCGGGCAGGGAGCGGGACAACACGGCACTCCCTGCGGGCCCCATCGCTGCCGGTGCCCGTTCTGCCCCATTTTGCCCCGTTTTCTCCCGTTCTGCCCCGCGTTCCCCGCCCCTTCCCCGCCTGGGCCGCCCCCGCCATCATGGCGGCCTGGGGGGTGCCCGCCCCGCCCCGCCCCGCCCCTCGGTGCCGGCCAATGGGAGCGCGGCGCGGCGTGACGTCACTGGGGCGGAGCGGTGCGGCGGTCAGAGCGTGTCCGTCCGCCGGTGCCGCAGCACAGCCCGCACCGCGCGTGTCGCTCCGCCCCGCCCGCAGCCATGTCGCGACAGAGCCCGCAGGAGGAGAACCTGCAGGGTAAGGGCCGGGCCGGGGCTGGGGCGGCGGGAACGCGCAGGGCCGCGGTGGAGGAACGCTACTCTGCCGGTCACGGCCGGGCACTGCGAGTCGGGTCTGCGCGCGTCCCTTCAAGGTCGCGATATTCGCGATATGCGGTGATGGCGAGCTGAGGTGTGTGGGTGCGGTGCGGTACAGCCCCCGCTCGGGAAGCCGGCCGGGGCAGCGACCCGGGCTGGGGGAATCGGGCCCGTCCCACGGTCAGGGTTTGTTGGGAACAAACCCCTGGATAGGGCTGGGAACAAACCCCTGGGCAGAGCTGGGAACAAACCCCTGGGCAGAGCTGGGAACAAACCCCTGGATAGGGCCGGGAACAAACCCCTGGGCAGAGCCGGGAACAAACCCCTGGAAAGGGCCGGGAACAAACCCCTGGAAAGGGCCGGGAACAAACCCCTGGATCGGGCTGGGAACAAACCCCTGGATCGGGCTGGGGAGGCTCCAGAGGAACGGGAAGCAGGGAATGTTCCCAGCCCAGCCTTGCCCTGGGGGGCTCCAGGGGAACAGGGACTGTGCCCGGCACCCCCGCTGTGCTCCCGCTGTCCCAATCCCGGCGCTTCCCATGTTTCCTCCCCCGTTCCCAGCACTGTCCCAGTAAGATTTCGGCAGTGCTGGTTTGAGCTCCGGTGGTTGTGGCTGTTCTTTGGGAACAACTCCATGAGTTCCAGGGCAAAGGGTAGGGAAGGGTTTGGCTCCAGACACGCTCCCAGCCCCGTGCCAGGCCCTGGCACACCCCCCCAGCGGCAAAGGGGCTGGGAGGGGAGGGGGTTTGGAGACAAACATTTGCTCCAAACTGGGTGAGCTGGAATGTTTTCACTCAGCGTGGTTTTGGTGTTTTGGCTGTTCAGGGATGGTCCCTCTCTCAGGATGGAGATCCCCACGTTGTTCAGGGAGATGGGTCCCTTTGGCTTTGTGCTGTTCCCACGTAATTCCTGAGCCCCCTGACAGCCAGGATACCTTGGGAGCCTCTGCTGTCCCTGTTCCACCCTAGATCCCTGTGCTGGCTGCTCCCCTCCTGCACTGCTGTAACTCTGCTCCCTTAGCTGTGGAATCACAGGATGGGTTGGGTGGGAAGGGGCCTTGGAGACATCCCGTTCCAGCTGTTCCTGCTGTGGCTTTGCTCCCTGAGCTCTGTCCCAGGGGACAGAACAGCCCAAACCCCACTGTCCCTGTCTCCCTTTCCTTGCAAGTTCCTTTGACATGCCCTTCTGCTTCCCAGAATTCGGGGAGTTTCCCCTGCCCTCCTGTCCCTACTGCCATTCCCTGTACTCTGCTGTGCCTTGGCCAGGCACGTTCCACAGTGGAATTCCACTGGCATGTGGGTAATTCAGGTGTTTTCTGTTCCCTGGGCTCATTCATAAGGGGATGGAGGGACAAGACAAGGGGAAACGGCTTCAAACTGCCGAGGGAGTTAGATGGGATTTTGGGCAGGAATGCTGGCTGGGAGGGTGGGCAGGCCCTGGCACAGGTGCCCAGAGAAGCTGTGGCTGCCCCATCCCTGGGAGTGTCCC
>JAWWEV010000169.1:35406642-35417268 GCA_035583235.1 Hafferia zeledoni | reverse complement strand
AGGTGTCCCTGCCCATGGCAGGGGTGGCACTGGGTGGGCTTTGGGGTCCCTCCCAACCCAAACCAGTCTGGGATTCTGTAAGATCAGGAGCAGCCCCAGGCCCTGCTGGGCCCTGCCTGGCGGGGAGTTGTTATTCCCTCCCTGAGGAAAACAGAGCCCACGTGACAGTGTTAAATATCCCGTGAGGAGCAGACACAAGCCAGGCCTTGCCACACACCCACTGCTGCCTCACAGCAACACCTGCAAACAGCTCTGCAAAGGGCTGAACAAAACAGTCCCGGGGTGCTGCAGCCCAGAATGATTGTGATAAGTGAATAAAGTCCTTGGGATTGTTTTGTTTGGCTGCCAGGCTGCCACCTATGGTAAACAAGAAAAGTGAAATATAACACAAAATAAAAGATCTGCTGCTGCAGAAAGAGACACAATGTGCTGGGCAGCTGCTCCCAGCCCTGTGAGCCCTCCCAGGCACTGTGTGTCCCTGTGCTGTTTGAGAGCAGGGAATGGCACTGTGTGTCCCTGTGCTGCCACGCCGGCAGGGTCCCTGGGACTGTCACTGCCCAGTCCCTGTGCTGCCACCCCGGCAGGGTCCCTGGGACTGTCACTGCCCAGTCCCTGTGCTGCCACCCCGGCAGGGTCCCTGGGACTGTCACTCCCAGCCTCCACCAAACCCTGGGTCACTCTGGGCTTTCCCTCTGCCCTGCAGGGTCCTGGGTGGAGCTGCACTTCAGCAGCAACGGGCATGGCAGTGCCAGCTCGGTGTCCTCGGGCAGCCAGGAGCCCGGGCCCGCCTCCCTCTCCATCCACAACGGGGACATGGAGAAGATCCTGCTGGATGCCCAGCACGAGTCGGGCAGGAGCAGCTCCAGGGAGAGCTCCCACTGTGACAGGTGAGCAGGGCTGGGGCACAGGGGGCTCCCAGGCAAGGGCAGGCCCGGGAGTGGCCATGGGGGTGTGTTTACATGTGCACATGTGAGTGTATTTACATGTGTGTGTGTGTATTTACATGTGCACGTGTGTGTGTATTTACATCTGTGTGTATTTACATGTGCACATGTGTGTGTATTTACATCTGTGTGTATTTACATGTGCACATGTGTGTGTATTTACATGTGCACATGTGTGTGTATTTACATGTGCACGTGTGTGTGTATTTACATGTGCCTGTATTCACATGTGCCTGGGCAGTGCTAGTGCTGTCCTTCAGGACACAGAGAGTGCCCGGGGCAGGGACAGGGGGTACAAAACAGATTTTCAGGAGTGTCACCCACCTCACCCTTTGGGCAGCTGCTCAGGCAGTGTCAATAATCCATTTATTGCATTTGGGTGGAAACTCCAGGACCCAAACCAGGCAGTGGGATGCAGAACTGCCTGGTCTGACCTGGTTCCCTTGGATTTAATCTAGGCCACTCTGATACCCCTCATTTGCTGCCCATTGTTAGGGTGGGAGTGCTCTGGGCAGAGGGTTGGAGATCAGGGATAATGGCCCGTGCTGGGCTGTGGCCCCACTGACAGATCCATCCCATGGTCATGGTCAGGGCACACACTCAGGGCCCTGAGTGGCTGTTGGGGCGGGAACTGTGTCATGGAAACGTAATGATCCTTCCTTCCCTGTGCTTGTGTTTTCCTCAAGCCCTCCCCGTTCCCAGACGCCCCAGGACAGTCACAGAGCTCTGGAGATAGAGAGTCACAGCAGTGGGGAAAAGAACAGCTTCCAGGTAAACCCCTCCCCTTGCTTTGGGAGAGGGAGGTTCTCACTCTCTGGGGGTGTGGGGAGGAACAGGGGGAGCTGCTGGAGCAGAGACTGCCATAACTCACATAACCCTGGGAGATCCAGGCTGGGAGTGTTTGTTCCTGACTTGGATGGAAGTTTGGGTTGGTTTTTTCAATCTGTAACTGAGATTTTTCAGAAGGAGTAAATACGCTTGAGACAAGAGTGGGGGAAAGATTGCTGTACATGGACCATGTTTTATCACTACAGAGCTCATTGCAGGATGACAGCCTGAAATCTGAATTCTTCACTGTAATAAATTAGCTTTTATATGAGAAAAAATTAATTACAAAACATTTTGAGGAGGGAAGTATTTAAGGGAAGTGAATTTCCCTGTCATCTCTGGGACTCCTGCAGGACTCCAAGGATCCACCTTTAGGCAGCTAAAATGGTATTGGACATCATTGTTTTTATTTTATATTTTCAGAAACACCTCTCAGCTGTTTCAGGATCATTATTTAGATTGAGAACAAATAATCCCAGCTTAGAAAGCCATCAGAATTCCAGCTGCCTGGGCAGTTTTATTTCCATCCTGTGTGTATGTGCATCATGAGCTGTTGGAATTCTGGGAGCAGGGTCTATTTTTATCCCAGGCCTTGGCTGCATGGAATGGAGCTGTGCTGAGCCAGGAGCTCTGCTCTTACTCAGCGTTTCTGCTGGGATTCACCTGACACCAAAGCTGTGTTTTTGGGGATTTGCTCTCTGCACAGGTGTGAGCACAGCCCTGGGTGGGGTCAGCTGGGTGCCCAGGATGGCCCAAAAGCCAGGGAGATTCACAGGGCTGGAGTTACTCCCTTGGAGGAGCCTGACAAGGAGCTTCGGTGGCATCTGCCCAGCTCTAAGCACAGACAGGAAACCCCCTGCCCAGTGTCCCTCAGCCCTGGGAGCTGGGATAAACATCCCCCTGCCCAGTGTCCCTCAGAGCTGGGAGCTGGATAAACATCCGCCTGCCCAGTGTCCCTCAGAGCTGGGATAAACATCCGCCTGCCCAGTGTCCCTCAGAGCTGGGAGCTGGATAAACATCCCCCTGCCCAGTGTCCCTCAGAGCTGGGAGCTGGATAAACATCCCCCTGCCCAGTGTCCCTCAGAGCTGGGCATATCTCGGATCCTGTGTGAGGATTCAACACCGGGCTCTGGCATGTCACTGCCAAGGCAGCCTTTACTTGGACAGATATGGATTTGGATATGGAATGTGGTCTTTGCCATCACATCCTGCTCTGGAGATGGATCTCGCTGCTCCCCAGCTTGATGTGGGATCTGGGCAGTGCTACAGAGCTGGGATGGGGCGGGGTGGGAGGGGTGAGTGGCAGAGCTGGCTGAGGAATGTCCAGGAGGCAGAGCAGGAGCCCTGGCAGCTGCCCTGCCCTGCTGGGAGCACCGTGTGACACTGTCCCTGTCCCTGTGCCAGTCCGAGGAGGATTTCCTGGAGCGGAGGAGGGAGGTGGAGCGGCTGCTGCGGCGGAACGCGGACTGGATCTGGGACTGGTCCAGCCGGCCCGAGAACATCCCCCCCAAGTGAGTGGGCTCAGCCCCTGCAGCTCTGCCCTGCCCAGCCCGTGAATGAGCCCCTGTCCAGCCCCCTGCCCAGCCCCTGAATGAGCCCCTGCCCAGCCCCTGGCCTGCCCAGCCCTTGCCCTGCCCAAACCCCTGCCCAAACCCTGCCCTGCCCCTGTAGCTCTGCCCTGCCCAGGCCTCAGCACAGACCTCACTGCTGGGCCTGGGCCTTCCTCCCCACCCCAGGGAGTTCCTCTTCAAGCACCCCCGGCGTGCAGCCACCCTCAGCATGAGGAACACCAGTGTCATGAAGAAGGGAGGCATCTTCTCTGCAGAGTTCCTGAAGGTGTTCCTGCCCTCCCTGCTGCTCTCTCACCTGCTGGCCATTGGACTTGGGTGAGGTTCAACTACCAAAAAAAGGAATGTTTTTATAGCTATTTTCTCTCAGGGTTAGTTCTGATTCTAATTCCCCCTTTGTCCAAGAGAGGAGTAACTTTTCTCCATGAAGGGACAGATGGTTATTCAGGAAGTGCTTCCTGCCTGTGGTCTTACTGGGTAGTTCAAGTTTTCCTCACTGGTTGGGAATTTCTCAAAACAATTAAGGGGCACTGAAATGAGTTCTGAACTGAACTGTTACTCAACACTTGGCTCTGCTGGAGATGAGACTAATTGCAAGGGGCAAAAATAGTATTTAATGGATTTTAAAATTCCACTGGCATCTATTTTAAAATATTTCATATTAATTTAATTTATTTAATAGATTCTAAAATTCCCTCCTGGAAGGGATGAGGGACACAAAAAAGCAGAATTGTTTCCTTGGATAATTTAGGGGTTAGAAACAGCTCCAGGACACAGAGAGTGACCCTTACCAAGGGGCTCTATCCAGATCTCCCGTGGTTCCTGCGGTGTCTCTGGAATCATTCAGGATAGGGGAGGGCACAGGTTCTCTTCCTGCACAAAGTCAAGATCTTGGCCAGATAATCCTGTAAAAGTAACACCAAACTCACTCAGTCCTTCTGAAATGAGTGTGTAACTGCTGGAGACAGTGAGAGCCTGACGGGTTTCCTTTCCAGCACCGGAGTGGGGTCAGTGCCCGGTGCTGGGCAGCGGTGCCAGAGCAGGGGCAGGCACAGGGCACTGAGCTCCAGAGCAGCTGATTTTCCTGCCTAACCGCGGCTGGCAGGGCTGCCCTGTGGGAATTCCGGGCCAGGGCCCTGGTGAGGAGTGTCCCTGCTGTGCTGTGCTGTCGGTCTGAGCTCCCCCTGTGTCCGTCCCGCAGGATTTACATCGGGAGGCGCCTGACCACCACGGCTTCCAGCAGCACGTTTTAGGTGTTAGGCCGGCGGGATGCTGGATCGGAGCGGAGCAGACTCACCTGGAGCGCAGGAGGTGCAGAGCCGGGAGGGGGAGCTGGTCGCGGCGCCGCCGCCGTGTGTGTCCTGTCCGTGTCTGTTTAGTTTAGTCTAACGAGTGGGAAGGGCTCCCGTGTCACATAGAGCCGCCTGGATCAATCCCTTCTGGATCAATCCCTTCAGCACGTGGCAGATGCTGTAACGTCCCTTAGTGCTTTGTAGTGAAGTACCTGAGAATTAGAGCTACTCAGTGTTTAAATCAATCCCAGCTTTAACCAGCCCTTGTGAGGGGCGAGTGTCCATCCCGCCCATCCCGTGCCCGTAGGTGGGAATGTTGTCACTGCTCCTGCAGTCCTGACGGGGAGGGATCAGCCCAAACAACGTGTGGCCTTATGGACTGATACGGGAATTCCGGGGAGCTGTTCCTGCCCTGGGGCAGCTTCTCCTCAGGTAGGTGTTGCTTAGTTAATTCACTTTGCTGTGAGGTGTGACATGTTGAGACACAGAGGGAAGAGATGAGCACATGGGTAAAACTCCATCAGTTGGTCCTAGTTCAGAGGTAGAATTTGGATTTAGTGCCTAATACAGAGCTGCTTTTGCCAGGACATTTATTTAACCCCATCACTAGTTCTCAGCTGTACCCACTGCAGGCTGTCGCTTCACGGGCTTTCTGTCAAGTAGCAAATATCACCCGACACCCAGCCCTGGGCTGATGTTCCCAGGGTGGCTTCTCCTTGGTTTTTACTGATGCAATGCCTTTTCCTTCAGTGATTTTACTGTATTTAATGAGAAAATGAATGTTTGCCAAAATACCATGTTTTATATATTTAAATAAAAAGGTTCCTGGTGAACTCAGAGTTTCCTCGTTTCTTTTTATCTATCAGTGGTTGAAAGGGGCTGAGGAGGCTCGTTGCCTCCAGACACGTTTCACAGTAGTCACTTCACAACCAACCCAAACCCCCGAAGTTTCTGTAGGAACAGCCCCAAAGCAGTGGCACAGGAGGCCCTGCTGGCAGCGGGCACTTGGGACCCCCAGACACCCCCAGGTGGGCTCCCCCCTGCTCGGGCACAGAGCTCAGCGGCACTTACACAGTTCATGCTCACTCATCCTTCAGGGGATTTCATGGCATAATTGGCACAGAGAGGCTGAGTCCCCATCCTGCATCCCTAACCCAGTGTAGTTCCGAGGGCCTGAGGGTGGGGCTGTGCCCACAACCCCAGCCTGGGGTTAAAGCCCATCCACTTCCCATCTCTGGCTGCGCAGGGACACCTTCACTGGACCCACTGCTCACTGGGCAGCAAAAGTCTATCAAACTGACACTGAAATCTGGCTTAAGGTAAAGTGAAAAGGATAAACCTCCATTAATAGTCAAATACTATTTAATTGGAAGTGGTGCAGGCAAACAGAATTGAAATAGGAGATTCCATCGTATCCTCCTTCCCTTTACTCATGTTCCACTTCTACTTGGAGAAACAGACCCAGCCCAGCCCTGCTGCGTCCTGAGCAGGGGGAGCAGCCCCAGCCCCTCCACACTCACCACCCCACTGGAAACACACCCTCGTGTGGCCCATTCCCTCCCCTGGTGCCAAACACAGGGAGCATGGCCAGGTAAACATTTAAAATTTATTAAACTTTTTGGTCAAAAGAACTGAACAATTATGTACAACCCCACGGATCGGCTCGAGCAGGCGCTGGGAACACGTTGGGTACCAGCTCAGCCCCCAGTTCCACATCTCAGGAGTTCCAAAGCGTCACAACCAAGTACAGTTTAGGGCTGAATTAACTGAACCTCTCTCTGTAGAACCTTCCCCGGTCCCCCCCGGCTCGGGGGCGGCACCGGGAGGGGCGGGACGGCCACTGTTCGCTCAGGGAGTGTCACACCCCTCTGTTGAGGGCACGGGAGTGTGACCCACACTGGGGCTCCCTGGGGCAGCCGGGGCTCCGGGCAGGCATTCCCAGGCTGCAGGCACATGGCGAGGGCAGGCTCCGGCCCCTCGGCTCGCCCGGGCAGGGGGATGTGATTTAGGCCTCTTTGGAAGAAAGAAAACAAAAAAAGTACCTAAGGCTTAAAACAAGTCAGGCAGGAGCCCCAGCAGTTGCTGTGGGTGTCCAACAGCTCCCTGGGCACACCCTGGGGCTCGGTCTGGGCCTGCAGGGGACAGACAAGGGACTGTGCCAAACACAAAATGAACTGTTCCCTTCGTGACAAGTACTAAAAAGGTTAAAAACCGTAATGCACGTCAGGTCTCCTCTGGCTGAGGGGCAGATGCACCACAGAAGCTGCAGTTTTGTCCTCAGGGCAGAGAAGGTGCCGCTGTTTTGGTTCCCTCCGTGCAAGGCCGACACTTGGTTAAGGCTGTGGATGTTTCTAGGACCCTTTCCATCTACTCGGCACACACAGAGCCTTTGAAAACAAATCCAGTGCAACTCCAACTCTATGACAATGCCATGGAAACTAAATTTAGAATCTGAAATACTACACAGAAAAGCTCGTATTAGTCTGCCAAAACTGGGTGTTTTGTGGCAAACCCTGTGAGAGGTGCCACCAGGACTGCTCTGCACCAGCTCAAGACATGCAGTACAAAAAGAAGACTGAATACATCCCTTCAGCTTTAAAAACACGTTTGATAGGCTGTTATTTATTAAGTGGTTTACACCAGAAGGTGTGGTTATAGATACAGTTGGTGAGTAAATAGTCACGGACACCTGCCTAGAACCCAACTCAAGCCCTACCTAAGTGTGCTCCAAGGTCAGGCCCTGCGCTGGCTCCAGGCCTGAGGAATGTGTACAGGCATCAAACACAAGAAATGTTCTGAAAGGCCCAAATATTACAGCAGAGAGAGCGAGAGAGAGAAATTACACTTTTATGACAACCTTTTCTTCTCAGGTGTTAAACTTTTTGGTCTATAAACTGGAAAGGAAGGCTCAGACGTCAATAAATACATTTGTTTTGTTGGCCTCTCTGAGCACTGTCCGTCAATGCTGCCTGGGGGTGCTCCCCCCACCGAAGCAGAACCGCTCCAGGGACTCAAGGCCAGGCCAGATCCTCTCCGTTAGCTCAAGGGAAGTAAGTGCATCAATGTTCTTCACTGGTAGGACAACAAGGCCTTCTGTTACAGACAAACAACTGAGCTGAACTATGCGAGACGAGACTCTGTCCACGGGCAGCCATCCCTAGTTAACCTTGTCCTGGAATAAATACAAGTTATTGGTGGCAGCTACAGCGATGAAGTTCTCTGTGGGGTGCCATGCTGTGTGCAGGATCTTCTTGTTGAAGTCCAGACTGTCAACGCTGATCTCGTCCTTCTTCCTCTTGCCCCCTGTGCACACCTTGCGTGGCTTTAGGATGGCACGGGATTTGCTGCTCTCCCTGGACGCCTCCAGAGTGGTGTCCCGGCGCGTGTTCCGCTCAAACATCCTGAAGAAGTTGTTGTAAGATCCAGTCATGATTGTACTGGGGAAGGGCAGAAAAAGCAGATCTTGTTAGGTCTGCAGAAATAACCCCTCTCCTCTCTCTCACACACGAGGTGACTGCCAGGCCATGCTCAGGACCAGTCCATTACACTCCATTCCTCCCTGATGGACACACCTTGGCTCAGCTCCCCTGGGACTGCTCCCACTGCACCACTTCCTCTTCCAGGTGTTCTCCTGGTCCCCCCATCCTGCCACTGGCACTTGGTTGCAGTTTAATGCTTTGTTCATCTCTACAGGGGCAAAGCAGGTTTTCCTGCTGCTACTTCATCCTTTTATCCTGTGGCAACAAAAGCCACAGACTGGTTTGGGCTGGAAGGGACCTTAAAGCCCATCCAGTGCCACCCCTGCCATGGGCAGGGAGACCTTCCACTATCCCAGGGTGCTCCAAGCCCTGTCCAACCTGGCCTGGGACACTCCCAGGGCCGGGGCAGCCACAGCTTCTCTGGGCACCTGTGCCAGGGCCTGCCCACCCTCCCAGCCAGGAATTCCTTCCCAATTCCATCCCTGCCCTCTGGCAGTGGGAAGCCATTCCCTGTGCCCTGTCCCTCCAGGCCCTTGTCCAAAGTCCCTCTCCATCTTTCCTCTCAGCTCCTTCAGGTCCTGGAAGGCCACAATTACTTTCCCCCAAAGCTTCTCCTCTCCAGGCTGGGCAATCCCAGCTCTCCAGCCTTCCCTCCCAGCAGAGCTGCTCCATCCTCTGCCCATCCTGGTGCCCCCTCTGGGCTCTCCATCAGCTCCCTGTCCTTGCTGTGCTGCCCCCAGGGCTGGGGCAGCTCTGCAGGGGGGGTTCACCTTAAGGACAGAATCCCCCAGCCCAATCTGTCTGTGTGAACCAAGTGCCCTCAGTAAGCCAGAGCCGCCTGCTCAGAGGAGCCGGAGGCAGGTGCTGCCCTCACCTGTCCAGGCCGTTCCAGCAGCACTCGAACTTGTCGAAGATGCAGTCGTTCTCGTAGAGGGAGCACAGCTTGCTGCGCAGGTACTCGTGCACCTGCGGACACGGACACCGCGTCGGACACGGCAAGGGCACAGGGCACAGAAAGGGCTGGCGGAGAGGAGGGGGCCTCCTACCTGGTAGGTCTCCACAGGCCTGTTCTCCATGTTGAGGTCCCACACCTTGACAGACAGGTAGTCCCTTGTCATCATGTATCGCCCGTTGTGGCTGAATTTCACATCAGATATCGAAGATATTATTTCTGAAAAAAATGACCTGCTGCTAGGATCTTCAGGTTCCTCAAAAACTGCAGAGAGAAGACACAGTTCCAGGTGAAACCAACACCAGGGCTTAGAGTGTCCAACGTTCTTCAGTATTGGAAAATTTTAAATGAGTATCTAGTTTCTTTCTGAAGGCAGTTGCTGTTGGATACTTCTCAGAAATAACCTTTCTTTAAGCAGTGCTGTGCTCTAGGTCAGCAGCTCACCAGATGTCCATCTCCAACACCCAACTGGAGCACAGCCCCAGCAAAGCACAACCACTTGTCTTGGGGATCAGTCAGAGGAAAAAAGTTTAAACCAGCAGGTGGGTACAGTAAACACACACCTGACCTGCACACCCATGAGATGGGAACTGCAGCATCCCAAACACAGCGAGAGCATGGACAGATGTTCTCTTCAGATCTGAACCAATGCCGTACCAAACACCCCACTGAACTGTGAGCAGCTATGCTTGGAATACAGTCTGTGTGGGTTTAGACACCAGATCAAGACATGTGTTGTTTAAACCCAAGAGTCAACCTCTGGAACCAGCATTTCCTGACCAGGCTACCCAGAACTCGTCCTCTTTAACAGACCCCTTGTAACAGGAGGTGACTCAGTCACCAGCAGCTAAAAATAAAGTACTTTTAAGTGATTTAACGCAACACTGAACCGAATCAATGAAGTGGCCTCGCGTTCTCCACTTCCCATTGCACAAATATTCCCTTCCAGCACCAAGAAACCCTGCTCTGCACTGCAGGAGGCTGCCCTGGAACTGTCAGTGTGGCAGGTGGGCACAGGGCTGGGAACACTGATAAAGCACAGCTGGGCACAGGGCAGGGCACAGGGCACACAGAGCTGGGCACAGGGCAGGGCACAGGGATCCTCAGGACTTCACAGCAACGCTGCCCTTCCTCACCTACATGAGTTTTCATGGAGTGTTTCATGGAGCATTCACCTTGCACCCCTGGACACCTGCAGGGTGTATTCCTAAGGACTAATCCTGCCCCAGGAGCTGCACTGCTCTCAAGGGAAAGGATTCTGGTGGCACGAGCCCAGTTTCTAACACACAAAGGTGCATGAACTGCCCTGAACCAGCCTACAATGAGCACAGACCCTGAGAGGCACCAAGCCCAAGTGTGGCCAGCACCAGGTGTCACTGCTGCCCACGGCACTTGTTGCCATCAGTTTACGGGGCACAAACGGGCATAGAGGAGCAGAGCTGGGTGGTGACTGTGCTCCCACCCCCAGAACAGCAGGGCACAGCACCCCTGCCCTGGCACTCACACTTGGAGTGGCGGTCGCACAGGGCACAGAGGGGCAGTGACTGCTCCCACCCCCAGAAC
>JAWWEV010000169.1:35392917-35404525 GCA_035583235.1 Hafferia zeledoni | reverse complement strand
AGCCCCTTCCCAGCTCCGCTCCCTGCCCTGCACACGCTCCAGCCCCTCAGTGTCTCTCCTGTCTGAGGGTCCCAGAACTGTCCCAGCACAGGGACAGTCCCTGCCCTGGAGCTGTGCCCACACTGGGGCTGGCACAGCCCCGGGGCCATTGGCTTCCTGCCCCCCTGGGCACACCTGGGCTCGTGTCCAGCCCCTGTCACAGCCCCCCCAGGGCCTTTCCCTGAACTGACAGTGCACCCAATCTCCTTGTTCATATCATCAATAAAGATCTGAAACACAACTGGCCCCAACAGTGAGCCCTGTGAACCCCACAGACAGGTGTGTTTAATTAATTGATGGCAATTAGTTAATTGCACACACCAGATTTCTGTATTGATTTAGTGACTAAACACTTTTGAAATCCACTGAGTGAGACAAATAATGGAAGAGTGTGTGGATGCTGCCTTTGGACACTGCCAACAAGGCACTGCCTCCTGCCTCAGGCACTGTCAGACCCAGCCCTGGGTGCCTCACCCACGGGGCACGGGGTGTGTTTGCAACAACACCTGAAGGTTGGAGAAACAAACCCTTAGGAATGTCCCCAGATCTCAGAGGGGTGCCTGGGAAATGGGCAACACCAGACCCCACAGAGATCCCCACTTTGCTCCTGAGCAGCCAGCAGGAATTCAGGGGCACGTGGATGTCCTGCTGCCACAGCCAGCTCAGCTCAGGGTGCAGGGTCTGGCAGGGCCAGGCCTGAGCTGCCCTCGAGCTGCTCCCCAGTGCCCAGGGCTGGGCAAGGAAAGGTGGCACAGCTGGCATCACACAGCTCAGGACCAGGCCTGACAGTGCCCAGCACAGCCTGTCTCCCTGGAGCAAGGAACCAATTCACCCCAGAGCTCCCTCACTGCTCTCCCTGACTCTGTATCTCCCAGGCTGTTTACATACAACTAATGATTACAACAATTAATCCATTCATTTTTATCAGGCTGTGTCCCTATCTCACCTCCCAGCCTGGCTGTGACATCACAGGGGCACTAATGGGAAAACCCAGGGATGTACTTGGAAATGCCATGGTCTCTGGGCAAAGTGCTGCTTCTCCTCCACACCCCCTTCATAAAATATGGGGGCTGTATTTCTGTAACAAAACATGCCATCAAAGCCCCGAAAAGCCAAGGGACACTCTGGCTCTTTAAATACTGAGCGTTTATCCCTGGAGGCAGCTCCAGGTGAAGTTTTTCCTCCTCTCCCAGCTGCTGCTCAGGCCTGGCTCACTGCACCATCCCTTCTCCCAAGGCTGCAGTGCCAGGCCAGAGCTCAGCTCAGCCCACCCCTCCTGTGCTCACTGCCCCATCCCTTCTCCCAGGGCTCAGCTCAGCCCACCCCTCCTGTGCTCACTGCACTGTCCCTGCTCCCAGGGCTCAGCTCAGCCCACCCCTCCTGTGCTCACTGCCCCATCCCTTCTCCCAGAGCTCAGCTCAGCCCACTCCTCCTGTGCTCACTGCCCCATCCCTTCTCCCAGAGCTCAGCTCAGCCCACCATTCCCGTCCCAGGGAAGCAGCAATTCCAGGACAGACTCTAGTGCAGGGGTGGCTCTGAGGGCAGTGAGAGCCCCAGGTCTGTGCTGCTGATGGGGACAGCAACATAAACCCCAATGCCCACGTTTCACCTCCTGAGCTCCTGCTCAAGGGATCCCAAGTCTGGAGCCCTGACCACCACAGCTCCATGTCCAAGACTATTCCAGTGGTCATCCAAACACTCTGACTTTGCCTCTAACAAACACTCCTTCTACCCAACCACAGCATACCCAGCACCCTGTTCCAACTTTTCAGTTTTCCTCAAAATACAAAA
Source organism: Hafferia zeledoni (assembly GCA_035583235.1). Classification (NCBI taxonomy): domain Eukaryota; kingdom Metazoa; phylum Chordata; class Aves; order Passeriformes; family Thamnophilidae; genus Hafferia; species Hafferia zeledoni. The sequence goes on along the minus strand of JAWWEV010000169.1, from coordinate 35,402,695 downwards.
TTACAATAATAGAAGTTTCCCTCAAGCTTTCCAGAGGAACCTTATTTGTTTTTATATAGAAAAAAATGAAGTCTCTCCACTTTTCCTAAAGTTTTCAAGGACCCGGACCCAGACATCATTTTCAACCTGCACATTTCAGTTTGGGAGCACAAAGGTAGAGAAGTACATGCAAAGAGATATGTAAAGTCAGAGACGTACCCGTAGTTCTTTGATTCTGACAGGATCCCTAAGTCTTCCATCTTCATCTTTTAAATTATAACCTTCGGCTCTTTTATCCCTTTCACTTATTTTCCATAATTTAATAGTTTTATCTAAAACCAAAAATTCACATGCTTGAGAATGAATTCAGTTCAAAATGAAATCCCTAACAGGGAGTGAGCAGAGTGGACATGACTGGCTGTCTGGGTGTGCACTGCTGGCAGCAGAAAGGACCCTGGCAGTTCTGTCCCCTGATGGATTCTTTATCCCAGTGGGATGTGCAGCTTGAATAAAACCCAGAGTTCTGCCTGTGCCTCCCACTCACCCCAAGGACCCTCACAGGGGGGTTTCACACACCAATTACCCTTAATGCCCCACTAAGCCCTGTAGGATTATCTAATGTGCATTAACAGACCAGTGCTAGGGACAGAATCCAACAAATCCATGCATTCCTCACACCAACTGCCCTAAAGGAAACCAGCCTTGTCCCAGGTGCCTGCTCAGAGCCAGCCAAGGCAGAGAACAGGACCTGCCCCATTACTGAGGGTTCCTAAGGAACGTATTCCCAGGCCTTACTAAGGGAAGAGTTCCAAGTGCAGGCAGTGAGTACAACACCCATGAGTGAGATCCTGGAACCGGATCTGTCCTCCCCAAACTCCTGCAGAGCTCTGAAGCATTTCAGATGACAAAGTTTAAAGAACGGTTCAAGTTTATGAAGACTTATATAAAAGTAAATGGTTTTAATTTCAAAGTCCAGCACAACCAAGTTGCTCCTGGTTTTAAAATTTCATCATGACCTGACATAAAGTCATTTACAGACAGGGCAAAAAAGGATCCAAACTCCGAGGAACAAGCAAATTCCTCTGACAACAGGAGCAAGTTTTTCCATGGTGTAGTTTAGGTTGGAAAAGACCTTTAAGATCCCGGAGTCCAACTGTTCCCCCAGCACTGCCCCTGTCCCCAGCTGTGCATTTCCATTTAGGGATGCTCCAGGATGCACCAAAACAAACAGACCCGACACTCACACACACCTCACACCCAACATGACATCAAACCATATTTTGCACAGAAAGACATTAAAACAACCCAAAACACTTCAGAAAAACCTCACGTGGGTCACAGGTGAGACAACACTCCAATGACAAAGTCCCTTGTGCAAAAAGAAAGGGTCCTTACCATTTGTGGACAGCAGGAAGTGAGCAGCATTCTGTTGTGGTAACCACCTGATTTTATTGATTTTTTCCTCAATTTCTAGACTTTTCAAGTAGTCAAACTCAGGCTCGTGACTCTGGAAGGTACTGTAAACATTGTATTCTCCCCGAGAGAGAGGACGGCTTTTATTCTGCAAGAGAACAGAGCACTCCTTGAGGCTGATGTTGGCACTGCTGCTCCAGGAACTGCCCACACACCCTGGTGGCTGCAGACTGTCCATCAGAAAGGCCACTGTCACACAGACCATGGGTTGTACACCCTCACTCTGTGGGACTGTGCCAGTTTAGCATCCCTACAGTGCACACAGCCTTCCTCTTCCAAAATGCAGCTTTATCTATGAATATCTGTGCACCCCTCAGGCTCTGTTATCCTTGTCTGTGGATGTGGGAGCAAGAACAGAGAGCAAAGTTCCAAGTGCCACAGATTGGCATTATCAGATTTGAGGCAACTGCCATCAGGCTTTTCAGGTAAGTCACTGCTCGTTAGTGGTTCCTGTTGTCCCACCAGTGCCAGGATTTCCCCTGCACTGTCTCATAAGAATGGAGTTCCCACACTCCCTCAGGGTGGAGTTCCAGTTAATTCTGACACTTTATATGATTTTACCTTCTACAGGCCATTTAACTTGTAAGAATTTTGGGCAGGATCCTCCCAGCTGACCCCACCCAGCAGTTCCCTGCCCTTGGCACTGGTGCTTTCCCCCTCTGCTCACACACCAGGGTGCAATAATTGGCTGCTGCAACTGAAATCAAGCCATGTGAGCCCAGGGCATGATGCACAGCATGCATTCCAGTGTGCCTTCCCAAATCCAAGTGTCTGGGGAACTGTATAACCACCCTAAGCTGTCACTAACCTGGTTAACCCAGTCTGAAATCCACACTGGGTAATACTGTTGTTAGATTTAACAGTTATGCACTTACTTTAGATTTTTCCTGCAGTTTTGCCCATGACAAGGGCAATGTCCTTCAGGCCTCACTCTTCCCTCAGTCTCCACGTGCTCCCAAGGGACAGCTGACTATCCCTGTGTGCTGTGGCAGGAGGGGTTTGCCTTGTGGACCAGCAGAGCTGTGGAGCTGAGAGCCCTCCTGGCACATCCCACCCCACAGCACCAGCCCCGGGCAGGGCAGCCCTGACCTCCCCCTGGGCCCTGGCTGAGTCTGTGCCCACAGTAAATGATGGATGAGCTGGCTGGGGCAGCGGGTCACGTTTCACAGTTTGCATTTCACACCTCCACAGCCCCCCCAGTACAACCAGTGCAGCTCCTCTGGGAAAGGGCTGAGCAGCACCACAGGGAGCAGGAGAGGCACAACACTGGCCAGGGGTCCCTTAGCTGAGCATCCCTTGGGCCACACAGGGAGGGATCCTGCTGGGAGAACCCACAGCACCTGAAGGTGTGTAATATTCATGCACAAACAGGCTGAGTAACACCCCACAATCCATTCTGGTATCTCTGGCCCAGGAGAAGGCTCAAAACTAAAGGCTCAAACTCTCATCAAAGGTCAGGATATCCCTGCTCCTTGGCCCAGGCCACGTGAACACAGACTCTCTAAGGAGCACAGTCCCAGACACAACAATCATTTCCAGCACTCAGTGCATGTTCCAACCCCCCTGTTGCTCTGGGTACCCCAGCTCAGGATGTGGCTGCAGGACGAAGGCACAGGGATGTCACAGCCCTGTCACACAGCTCAGCCCTGTGCAGGGACCAGCTGAGGAGCTGGGAACAGCAGGAGGGACAATCCTCCCAACGGGAAATGCCCAAGTGTTTCTGGAGAAGTGGCTGTTCCCACTGGGTTTGAGTCACAGCACCCTAAAACAGTTCTCAATCACCTTCTGCTGTCCCTGCTGCTCATTTTATAAACTTTTCTTACATTCTCCCCAAAGCATTGTGATTTATCTCAGCTCAGCCAGACCCAGTGGAAGGCTCAGGGAAAGTGCACAGGCCATTCTGCAAAGTGACACTGAGCACACAAGGCACATATAAAGAACCACCTGGAATTTTGGGACTTTTTCTTTGGTTTTTTTTCCAAAGGAGAGAGGGGAACCCTCACCAAACCCACCCAGTGCAGCACAGGGCACACAGTTAGAAACTTGGCTAACTTGGGGTTTTCTGAGAAGACTCTCCACCTAAAGCCTTTAAACCCCAGGGCATGAACAGGTGAAGTGAGACTGTGCAACCCAAGAACAGTGTAGTAACAGCACTTTTGTTTTTTGAGTCACTGACCTCTTGTTCCCTTTGAAATATAACCACTCTGCCACCTTTGTCTCCTGTTGCAAGAAGATCACCAGAGTAATTAAATTCAACTGTTGAAATTATATCAGCTGTAAAGAGAACAGAAATAGAACAGCACTGTAATGTGGAAAGCATGTCAGGGAGTTGCAAGACTTGAACACAAAACAAAGCTACAACTTCTATTGATGCAATGACACAATTCTTCATTTACATCCCTAAATTAAGCCATATTGCAAAGTTATTTTATTGACAAGCTCAAACACTGGCTCCTGTCTCAGTGTAAGCTCTGGGGCCCCCAGTCCCCCACTGGCTCAGGAACCCGACCTGTGTGTCCTGCTGTGACAGGAACACTGCTGTATCCATGGACACACCCCTGCTCCAAGCTCCCAAAACGGGAATCCTCTCCAGAGTGGGACCTGTGTGGTGTCCCCTGCACTGATCCAGGCAAGGCTGGGGCACACCTGGGCTGGGTGCTCAGGGAGCTGATCCTGTGACAGCACACCAGGAGGAGCAGGACAGCAGGCAGTGACAACAGACCATGCTCAGGGACCACAGGTGACAAACGGGGGCAGTCAAGAACAGCAGGGAATCGTCACTTCAGAGCAACTCAGCAAAGAATCATCCAAGAAAATATAAAAGGAGCAAATGAGATCAGGGAAAAAAAAACAGAGACCCTTTAAAGGGAACAGATCACTAAAGAGAAATTAAGAAATTTAGAAACCAGCACCTGCTAAAGGGCAAATAATACAAGAACGTTTTAAACCCCAAAATCCTCTTGGAGCTCAAGTTCCAGACACACGGGGCCTCGGAGCTGCTCGTCACTGATTCACAGTAACTGCACTGCCCAGACATCCCTGGGGTGCCCAGGAGCTCTGGAAGGCCCCAGAGAGGGCAGAGGGGAGCAGGGCCATGCAGGGTGACAGGTCTCAGCTGGGCTGGTGCACTCACCACACCAGGAGCCCCTGACACAAACCCTGCTCCTGCTGGGACAGGCAGACTGCCCTGGGATTCCAGGCCCTGCAGGAGTCTGACTCCAGCACAGACTCCACACTTCAGCATCTCCCTCCCTCCCGTGCCTGTCACTGATGGCTCTCAGGGGAATGAGGATTCTCCACACTGCAGCTGCCAGGACAGTCAGTGGGACAGAGGGATGTCACCTGCAGTGGGCACGGACCCAGACTGGTGTTGCTGCTAAAACATGTCCTAAAATACTGATGTTCAACAGTTGATAGAAATGAGAATTGTACTGAAAAGTGACCTGAACTTTTCAGCTACCAATAACCAACTGACAATCCACATACACACAGAAGTTACTCGAAATCATCTGTTTTTCAGAATATGTCACTTTATATACTCAGTTTTTACATTTCCACTTTTAGGATTTCTTTGAAGAGTAAACAGAGGAGGGAGAAGTGCCAGAACTCAGGACAATAAACCAAAGGGGTGCAGTTTTGCTCAGATCAAACCTCTCCCGACTTACACCACTAAACACTCTGCCAACCTAAAATATCCATAAGGTCTAACAACGTTTTATGCCCCAATAGGCAATGCACTCACAAAATGGCTTGAACTGCCTTTAAGAACCTGGCAGGGTTTAATTGAGTCCAAAATGACTGGTTTTGGAACTAACCAAAATCCCTGAACAGAGCCCAGGGCAGGGCAGGCCCCCTGGCTGCACCTCAGCATGGCCTGGGGGCAGGAGCTGTCCCAGGGCAGAGCTGCTGTGGCAAACTCCAAATATCTCGTCTGGAGCTCTCTGGGACAGCCTGCCAGCTCCTGGGTGTCTGGAGCAGAGCCACCTGGCTCCGAGGAGGCACAGGCTGTGCTGCTCCGAGTGCTGGAGCACACGGGGGAAGCGGCACAGGAGGTGCCAAACTGTCCCCAAGGGCTGGCCCAGAGCACGGCCAGCAATCCCCCCCAAACCCCCCTCTGGGGATGGAGCATCAACCCCGGAGCTCCATCCTGGAAAAGACAATCAGTGCCCCATCCTCATTAGTTACATTTGTGTTCTCTTGTCACTGGAACCAGACTGTGACTTCACACGGGAAGTCCTTTCCATTATATCCCCACCAAACTCTCCTCTGGGGACAGAGCTCCATCCTGGAGAAGGCAATCAGTGCCCGTCCCTCATTAGTTACATTTGTGTTCTCTTGTCCCTGGAACCAGCCTGGGACTGGATACTGAATTCCTCTCCATTCTACCCTCAAACACTCTCTCACAGAGTCTGGAGTGCCCAGAGTCCCCTGGACGTGTCAGTGCAGAGACAGCAGGGAAAGCACAAAGGTGGCACAGCAAGGAAAGGCACCAGGAAAGCCACAGTTCAGTGGGACACATGGAAGTGCTCCCTTCCTGCCTGCAGAGCTTGGTGTGCCTTCCTCATAAACCATGAGAAATTAGGGAGCCTGTTTCTAATACTCATGACATAATCCAGTACTCTCTGTGCATGTCTATTGCCTCGGTATAATTTTTTAACCTTTGGAACAGCAATTCCAGTAAGCTTTCTCCTACTGGAAGTATATTTAATTAATTCATGCTATTGTTAGTTTTTCCTAAGCAGCTCATTGTCATGCTGTTCATTGTACTCCTGGTAGGAGTTCAGAAAGGTGAGGGGAGAATCAAATTTTCCTTCTACTTGCAGCTTTCCCACCTTCCTGTCCTTTAAAAAAAGCTACTTGTCTTTTTTGATTGAGCTTTTCCTCAGATGTTAAAACACTCCATAAATGGCCCAGGAATGAGGATGCAGGTGAGAACTGTGTCCAGGATTTCCTGGGTGCACAGGGCCCCATCCTGCTGCCAGGTGTTCATCAGCCCTGTGCTCTGAGGCTCTGCATTTCCATCAGAAGGTAATCTGGAATCACACACGGGGCTGGGTTGGAAGGGACCTCAAAGATCATCCATTTCCACACCTTTCCCTATCCCAGGCCCTGTCCAACCTGGCCTGGGACACTCCCAGGGCTGGGGCAGCCACAGCTTCTCTGGGCACCTGTGCCAGGGCCTGCCCACCCTCCCAGCCAGGAATTCCTTCCCAATATCCCATCTAAACCTACTCTCTCTGTCAGTTTAAGGTCAAGTAATTTCACTTCTCTCATAGCCTAGTGGTTGCTTAGTCTTTTAAAATACCTGTTCTTTAATGTCCCACCTCTCATCTTCCACTGGTGTTGAGGATTTTTTCCCCCTAATTCCCACAAACCTCCAACTGTGTAGTTTCCTGACAAGGTCCTAACTCTTTAATGTGTCAGTCACCAGCCAAACAAGGCACTTCTGAACCCCTTCTGAACCTTCAGGGTCTCCCCTGGGCCACAACCTCCTCCTTCCCTCTACAAAGGGGCAGGTATCACCCCCAGAGCACTGAGCACTCCTGTGCCCACCCCCCTGCCCCCCTGCCCTGCAGCTCCACTAACCCACCCTGTGCACAGGCCAGAACAGCCACAAACACCGAGCTGTGACCCCCCGGCAGAGCTCACCGGTGACAGTGCCCTGTCCATGAGCAGCAGGACACGTCCTGTGCCTAAAGAGACTGACAGCACTTGCATGGCCACTTCTGCAGGTCCTGGAGATCACCTGGAGCTTTGTTTTACAGCACAGCTATTCACCTGTGGATCTGGGATAGAACCTTCCCAAAGGTCCCTCCTGTTGCATTCCTCACAAAAACACCCTGTCTGACAACTCCCAGAGTTACTGACATGTTACTGCACAGCAAGGCAGGGGAATTCACCCTCCAGTGCCTCAGCACCCCGGGGTTCCTGTTCTCTGACACAGCTGCAACTCCAAAGAACACCTCTTAAACACTTATTAACTCCTGGCTGAGCACATTTTTGGGTAACAGGGTGCTGAGGAACCCGGGGTGAGGGCAAACCCTTGGCCCATGAGTTGTCTGAAACCACAGGAATAACGTACCAGTCACTATTTCTTCGATCTTTAACTGGAGATACAGAATTACAACCAGAAGTGGTCATGGATTAGATCAGAACATTTGTCCCAAGCATTTTGGGCACACCTGTACATTATTTAATAAACTGGTTTATGTTTTGGTTGCCAAATAAACCCTCCCCAAAACAGACTATTTTTGAACATGCAAACCAAACTCAGCTCTGAAATCATGAGAGCAATGAGTTCTCAGGCAGCACTTGTGTTCTGTGTTTAGAAAGGCCCTTTCTGCAGACAGAGGTGACCCAAGGCTCCCAAGCTGCACAGGGAATCAGTGTGGGCTTTGGGGCCACTGCTCTCCACCAACAGCACTATCACAGCACATCTCCAACCCCCGTTGTTTTTAAATGATGCTCGTTGCCATCCTCAGGGTTAAATGTCTCACCCAATGTCCAGTGCTCCTCCTGGAGTGCAACAAACTTCTGTGCTTTGGAATGTTCAGTCAACACTTTGGGAAGTCCGTATTAAGTGATGGCCATTCCTGCTCTCTGGACACCGTCCTGCCCTGTCCTGACACAGACCCTGCCCGGAGCTCAGGGACACCCACTGAACAAAGGGAATGCACACAGAGGCCACGGAGGAGACTGTCTGTCTGTGTTAATGACCCAGCCAGGGAAACCCTGGGCATGGAGGGGGCAGCTGCCAGCCCAACACAGCCACTGGTCACAGGATTTTATCAAGCAACACACCTGAGAAACAAACAGCTACTCGATACAAAATGTATGTTAGAGCTGCACTGTAAGGGAAGGGATGTCTGGGCAGAGCTGCCTGTGTGTCAGCCTTTGGAGTTTCAATCAGAGTGAACCCTCTGTGAGGAAATTTGGGAAGAGTCTGCATGGAATAGGCTGGACATGCTGGCATTTTCCTCTAGAGAGCTTAAAAACTCAAAAAAAAAGGACAGAAATAGCAAGTTTTCACTATCACAAAACCTGCGTGAAATCCCAAGTCTATTTCACAGCAGCAGTTCCCAACAAGCAGGTTTGGAGGTGCAGTTTGGTGAGGGAACACTGAAAAAACAGTAATTAGGAAACATGTGCATAACTGGGGCCAAAACTCTACCAGTGTATTTGCACTCTTACTGCATCCTGCTGGTTTAAGTCAGGCAATTATGAGCACATAAATTGGTCTTTTCATTACTGAGTTCCAGTTTCAAGGCAAAAAGTGAAAGGAGGGGAAAGGCCACAAACCAAAATAAAAACAAGGAATACAAAACCTGTGAATAGTTCTGGTATTCCCACAGGAAAACAAAACTCTGGTACCAATTCTGTGCCTTCCTGCTCAGCACGAACTGCCCAGAACTGCCCCGAAGTGCCCCCAGAGCCAGGTGTGCCCTCTGCAGCTCAGAACTGACTCCCAGTCCCACAGGTGACACATCCCCGGCAAGAAGGACCATCTCACAAACAGAAAACCTACTTAAATACATTCCCATAAGAATTCTGGGAGCTTCAGAGCAGCAGTGAAAGCTACAAAATGTCTTTGGGGGTGAAAAAAAGAAGAAACCAACTGAGTGAGTTTAGTTTCTCCAGCAGTTTTCCAGTCAATCCCTCCTATGGCCCTTATTTTGAATGGAATGCCAAACAAGTGGAATGAAAATGAAAACAGTGTCAGCAGAATTCCCCTGTAGCAGAGAGCAAGGAAAAATATTTACTGCATCCAGTGAGAAAGGAGAAACAAAAAAAAAACCCCAAGCTGAGCACACACAGCCCTGCAAGTTGTTCCCTCTTTAGAAAGGAGCCAACCTGGACTGTCTGAACACAGGAAATTCAGGGGCAAAAAGGAACTTTCTCATCAAAGTCAAGCAAAACTCCACCTCGGTTCAGCACTACAGAGAAACACTTTTCCCAATTAAAACAGTTCTTGTTTTCTACTCCATCCAAAACATGCCACGCTTGGAAAGTTTTGGTTGGAGAAATGTGAAGGTGTGCCCTTCTTCCCTGCTTAATATCCCTATTTATAGCTCCCAAACGTTAACAAGTGGGAATAAAATCTCTGCACAGCTGCAGGAAGCCTTTAAACTGCACTTTTTAATGCAGCACAAATGACAGAGCTGCACTCTGTGCGTCAGAGCAGAGCTTGACAAGCCTGACAGGCTCCACCGGGGCTGTTCCCCCCTCTCCTCTCCCTGTGTTTTGTTGGCACCTTTTCTCTTGAGCCCAGAACTGTGTCCAGCTCTGGGCCGCCAGGACAGCAAAGCCAGGGAGGGGCTGCACACAA
>JAWWEV010000169.1:35136127-35153123 GCA_035583235.1 Hafferia zeledoni | reverse complement strand
CTCCCAGCCAGCAATTCCTTCCCAATATCCCATCTGTCCCTGCCCTCTGGCAGTGGGAAGCCATTCCCTGTGTCCTGGCACTATCCCCTCTATGATCTAAGGGCACTGTCACTGCCCATGTCAGGGGGTTGGAACTGGCTGATCCTCAAGGTCCTTCCCAGCCCAAACCAGTCCATGATTCCATGATCTCTGCTTCTTACCTTGAGCCCTTGGAAAGCCAGACTTGCATTCTTTTAATCCTTTTGCTGCCCAGCACATTATGGAGAGAGCTCTTGCTTCACCACCTCAGCCAGTTAAAGCCCTGGAGATGGGAGGTTTTGGGGTTTCTCCCTCCAGGGAGCAGCTCCAGCCCACCCACCCCCCCTGCCCCAGGCTCTGCCCAGGCACACACAGAGCTTTAAGCCAAGTCTCTGCTAAATGACACTTTAGGACACACTTTTGGTGAGTCACAAGTTGTGCCTGTTCTGGCTCCCCAGGCTGGTCTGGGCTGTCAACCCCATGGCACATGTTCCCAACAGCTGTGGCACCATCAGCCCCTTCACTTGGCCCCCTCCAGTCCTGAGGGGGCATGGCTGGGGTGGAAGGGTGCCCAGAGGGCTTCCCACACCTCCAGATCCCACAAGGAGGGGCTCCAGGGCTTCACCTGCTCCAGCCCTGGATGGAGGAGTCTGAAGAACCTGCTCCAAATGCTCCATCCTGTAAATCCATGGGCATGGATAGGGATGAGCTGCTCAGCTCTTGGAATGCCCACTGTGAGACAGACCCTCAGCCCTGGGTAGAGGGGTTACACCTTCCACTGAACCTTAGGAAACACAGGATTTGGGCCATGGATATGGGAGCAAGCAAGAGAGAGCCAGGAAATTATTGGCAGAGATGAATTAAATGCCTGTTTGATACGTTTGGAGAGTCTGAAATCACTTTAATCCCAGGTGTGAGTGCCCAAACCAGGATGTCCTTCAGCTGAGGGAGGTGCCTTTGCTGCCACGTGGGGAGAGGGAACCATAAAATAAAGCTGAGACAGCACTAAAGGAGAAATGCAATACTGATGAGCCTGAAGAGGCAGAAGGGAGCTCAGCTCCATGGCTGGGTTTTTGGGAAGGTCCCCTCCAGGAGGGTTGGGAAGCTGCTGCCCGCCCAACACTGAACCTCCACCATCAGGACATTGCAGGGTAACAGCAGATGAACAGGTATTTCTGTGTGTTATCACAGATCATGGAATATCCTGAGTTGGAAGGGACCCACCAGGGCCACTGTTTCAAATGTAATTTCATATACAAAGCAAATTACTGCCAGCTGAGAGCAACCCCAGGTTCCCAAGCCTTGAAGTTGTCCATGGTGCAGCCCCTTGGGGGGTGCTGCTCCTGGGTGCAGAGTGACCCAGAGCAGGTGCAGGATGGATCCCCGCCGGGTCCCTTCCAGCTGGGAATGCCTTGGGGGCAGCCCTGCCCTGCCCAGCCAACCCCACCACAGCTCCTGAGGCTCCAATCCCACATCCTGAGGGCATCTCTGGGGCACTGGCCCTTTCCTTGGCTCTCCCTTTCCTGCCCCAGAAAACCATTTTTTTCCTCAATCCGCACAAGGACAAAGGAAACAATAAAATTAAACCGAAGCTCACAGAATATTTTGAGTCCCAAGGAACCCACAAAGATGAGTCCATCCATTCCTGGCCCTGCCCAGGGTGACCCCAAGAATCCCACCATGTCCCTGAGAGCACTGTCCACACTTAGCAGTTGTTCCCATGATAAATTAATAAGTTTGAAGATAAAACCTCAATTTCCAGACTTGGAGGCTTTGTCTCCCTCCTTGCAAGTCCAGGCCTTGGAAATGATGTGAAATTCCTAATTCCTGCTTCCAGTTGTACTTTAAACCCTCCAAACAATTGCTTCTCTCCATTTGCAGTGCTTTGCCCAAGGCTCCTAAAACATCATGTGGGGAATTCAGGAGCCCCATTTGAAACAAATTGTTTTAATTAAAATAGTAATTTGCAGCCCCGAGAGATGTAAACTATTAAAGAGCTGCCAGGAGGGAGATCCACTAATGGAGAGCAGTGAGCAATGACAGCCAATCTGCTGCAGGTTTGCTGGGAAAAACAGGCTGGAAAACGGGAGCAGCCACTTGCCAAGGGGTTATTCATCACCACAGACAGCCTTTAACCAGGCACAGGTTTCTCCTCCCATAAAGGCTCAGCGAGGGCACTTCATTTGCTCAGGTGTCATCGAGTCATTTGGATCTACGAGGAGAGATCAGCAAAGGGAGGAGGAGGGAACAAATCCCCTCTCCATTAAGAGGCTCCTCAGCACCTGAAACTGGGTGTGCAGAGAACAAAGGGGCAGATGAAAAGGTTTTTGCTTGGCAAAGTGAACTCTCTGTCTCAGCCAACTCCACTCCTTCTCTCCCAGTACTGCAGGAAGATTCTTTTGGGATGTACCTCAATCCAGGAATATTCAGAAACACCAACCAAGGTCGTGGGCTCTTTTCCCCATGAAAGGGGATGTTATCAAACTCAGAGTTAAATTCTTGAGGGCTTCCCTGGAAAGGCAAATGTCAGCCAAATAAAGCAAAGGAGAGAAACTTTTTTGGCATTTAATATTATATTTTTTTTCCCAAATGGCACATAGAAGGAAAACAAGAACAACCAACAACAACCAAAAAAACCCAAGAACAACCACCAACCACAATAACTTCAACAATTCACCCAAGAGCCACCTGCCTTTTCCCCAAATTAACCTGCACTGTTATCATTTCTTATTCTGGACTAAGCACAAATTCATTGTGAGGACAAACCTTGAAAAACAAACCCCTCCAGTTGTTCCAAAGGTCCATGTTTCTGACCAACACTTCTCTCATGTTCCAGGGCCGAATCTATGCCATGAATGCAGCTTGAAGGAATTTTACTTCCAGCCTATGGAATTCCTCCTATTACAAAGAGATATCACCTTCTGTTTGGAGCTTCAGGGATCCTCCTGTCATGGGATGGCCTAAAAGGAGCAGGTTTGGCTGGAAATCAACCAAACAAGAGAGTGGCATCTAAAAATATATTTGCATTTTTCTAGTCTGATGTGGAAATTTAATTTCAGAAGTATAATATCATAGAATCATGGGAGAGTTTGGGTTGGAAGGACCTCAAAGCTCATCCTGTCCCACCTTTGCCATGGGCAGGGACACCTCCCACCAGCCCAGGCTGCTCCAAGCCCTGTCCAACCTGGCCTGGGACACTTCCAGGGATGGGGCAGCCACAGCTTCTCTGGGCACCTGTGCCAGGGCCTGCCCACCCTCCCAGCCAGGAATTCCATCCCAATATCCCATCTAAAGCTTTTTTTTTTTTTTTTTTTTTTCCAGTTTGAAGCCATATTTCAGCATTTCATGGACTTACCATGTTCAACTAAGTGGAACAAAAAGCAGCCTCCTCTCGAAGCCAAGGGATCAAGTTTTCACGTTTAGGTGCCATCATCTCTGCTGGTATAATCCAGAATGACCTGTTCCAGAAACAAAAAAAATTAAAAATAAATTTAAAGTCATTCTTGTGGATTGTTAGTGTGGCAACCAGCTCAGCTTATGAGGAAAACTTTCTGGGAGGGAAACAGGAGATAAATCTAAAACTTTTTCAAAATAAAACCTCCATCTATTTTCAGTAAATAACATCAACTTTCCCCTGTGGTTTGAGTTCAGGAACCAGAGAGCTCCTGCCTGTGCCACCCCCGGCCCCAGCAGAGACAATTCCTCCCAGGAATCCACCTCAGGACCTGCTGGAGACACTCTGGGATGAAAAGTGGGAGTCTTTTATATAATTCCCTTCCTGCTTGATTCAAACCTCATTAAATCATGAGGAATGTTACCCATCCATTTCAGATGTGCTGTGGGTGGCCCTTTTTGCGGGGATGAGGCTGGAATTGTTTATTCATCCCATTATCTATTAATCCCACTGTCACCTGACTCTTCAGGTGATGAACACCAGACAGCTCCAGATTTCACTTGTGGCTACACTGTAATAATTAAATAATATTAAGGAGAATTACCAGGGATGGAATTACCAGCAAATCAAGGCTCTTAAATCCCACTGAAGGATGTTTAAGCAGACATTCCACAAGGGCAAATAGATAAATGAAGGTTTCCCTCAGCCATCTGTGACAACCAGAGAATACTAAACAGGGGCAGCGGGAGGGACATGTTGTAGCAAAAATGTTTTGCCTTATTTTTAATTTAAATGTAGTTATAGAGATGAAGAGCCTGGAGGCATCAACCATTGCCAATCAAAGCCTACATGATTAAGTCTTCTGAGTGGAGTGAAATCAGCACTGCCCAGGACTGCTCGAGTCATCTGAGGATGAATTTTTTCAGAACAAAGTCATTTTTTATTTCTTGCCTTTTTTTTAAAAGTATTTTCAAAAAACATGATTTCTCTTTGGCAAAGGAGCCCTTTGAAGTGGCCCAAATGGCCTTTGAAGTGAAAATAGGGAAGTCATTTCATATTCAGACACCAATTTTACCTCCCCCTTCCTAAAAACGAAGGCGTCCAACACGGTCAAAAATTGATATAATGAAATAGGCAGTTGGGGCTGGTGCCATCAGGAGCTTTGAGGCAACAGAATGGCCCTCAGCTGGCAGTGGGGATGACTTGGGGTGTAAATCACAGACTCTGAACCCAAACACTGGGCAATTGTTTCAGATGGAGAGCACAAACTGTAAGTGAGGACACTGCAGTGTCTGAAGTGCATTAAGGGCTGGGAAATATGTTGTGTTTGGAGCTGTTGGCCCCACTCAGGAGCACAACAGACTCACTGAGCCTCAGTGAAAGGTGCCCTTGCGAAGAACCCCTGGCAGCAGCAGATGCCACCCAGGCCATAGCAACAGGATCTCAACGCCCTCCTCTTGCTCCTCCCATCCCCAGACGGGTGTTTCTCTCCCCTCACAGCCCCTCAGAGCCTCCTGTGCCCCAGGTTTTCCTGGGAATGTCTTTCCTTGGGGGGGAAAAAAAAAAAAAAAAAAAAAAAAAAAAAAAAAAAAAAAAAACAAAAAAAAAAAAAAAAAAAAAAAAAAAAAAAAAAAAAAAAAAAAAAAGAGAATGGCTGATGTGACTCAGAAATGAGAAGTTCTGAGATAGTTCCCTGGGGAAGGATGAAAAGTCCCCCTTGGTAAATTCAGTTTTCTACTCCCATAAAATGCAATTTATTAAACACAAATGGGCACCAATGGGAAGTGTTTTACTGCTGCCAATTCAGGGCTGCTCAGAACACACTCTGCAGCCAATAACCCCCAAAGAGATGTCTCCTCTCCTCCCACAACTCACCATGTTGTTCCACACAAGATTCCCATCAAAAAAATCAGCTGCAAATTTTGACCTGAGCTTTCTAGTTGAAGAAACACTGACCTGGTTATTTATTTATTTACTTATTTATTTATTTTTAATAATTCCTTCTCATTTTAATCTCTTTTTGTGTATATTGGATGTTGAGAAAGAGCGAAATGGTCTTCTTGAATAAAAAGGGCAAATTAATCATGCAACAGGAAAGCTCATAAATCTGTATTTATATTGGAAGTAAAAGTAAACTCACCAAAGGTGATTTAGTGCCTCTAATAATGAATGGGACTATCAGGCCCTTAGATTTTATTAGTGTGGTGAAAGAACTTATTTTATGTTCAAATATTTAAATACTCATGGAAAGCAAATGTAAAAATATTGCAAATATTAAGCACTCAATTACCTCCAGTTATGTAAAAACTCATTGGAAGATAATTTCCTGCCTGCAGAATAACATATTGGCAACATCTGCAGTCCCTGATTTCCAGGGAATCTGAGGGATTTACCTGGAGACTCCATGAGGAAATACTGCATTTCTCACAGAAACAGGCAGGAAAGAGAGAACATTTGGAGTGCTGACCACAGGGCAGCCCTGGGGCTTCCTGAGGAATTACTGAATTTGGGAAAGACCTCCAAGATCATGGAGTCCAACCATCCCCCAGCCCTGCCAACCCACCACTGACCATGTCCCCAAGTGCCACATCCACCTGGCTCTGGAATCCCTGCAGGGATGGGGATCCACCCCTGCCCTGGGCAGCTGTGCCATGGCCTGGCCACTCTTGCAGAGGGGAAATCCTTCCTCATATCCAACCTGAACCTGCCCTTGAGCACCCTGACCAAAACCTCCCCCAAAGTGAGTAGAAACTGAGACCTGCAGGTGCCTTGAAGTAAACCCTGTGGAGAGGTGAGGAGTTCTCACCCCACTGAGTGATCACAGCTTTGCTCCTCACTGATGGGTGCCACGATGAGGAGGGGATGGAACTCCAGGAGCAAGGCCAGAGGAGGCCATGAACTTGCTCAGGGGACTGGAGCACCTTCTCTGTAGAGATAGGCTGGGAATGTTCAGCCTGGGAAAGAGAATGGGAATGGGAAGGGGAAAGGAAGACTGTATGGAGACCTCAGAGCCCTTTCAGTATCCAAAGGGGCTCTGGGGAAACAGGAGAGGGGCTGTTCATCAGGAACTGCAGTGATGGGACATGCAGGGATGGGCACAAACTGAAGAGGGGAAATTTAGGTTGGATATTGGGATGGAATCCTTCCCTGGGAGGGTGGGCAGGCCGTGGCACAGGGTGGGCAGAGAAGCTGTGGCTGCCCCGTCCCTGGGAGTGTCCCAGGCCAGGTTGGACAGGGCTTGGAGCACCCTGGGCTGGTGGGACGTGTCCCTGCCCATGGCAGGGGTGGCACTGGGTGGACTTTAATGTCCCTCCCAACCCAATCTCTCCCATGGTTCCATGCCAATGGAAGATGAAGGAGAAGCACAGACACCATGGGAGGGCATTCACAGTAACATGGACAAACCAGCCCCGAGGGTCCTGCAGCCAAAGATGCAAGTTCAGACAGGACTCTGCAAAGTCAGGCAGAAACCCCCCCAATGTCCTCATTTCACATCTCACATGGTCAAACCACACAACTACCAGGACACAGAAGGCACTTCCTTCCTCTTGTTGCAGAGTTGTGGTGATTTGTAGCCATTTGAGTTTAGCTCAATCCAAAAATGACATTAATGACAATAAAACTCTTCCCTCTCAGCACAGGGAGATGGGAGAGAATTCGTTTGGTTTTATGTTATTGGAGTTGATCACTCTCTGCCTACTTACCTTAAACAGCCAGCTGTGCTGCCACTTTATTTTTCAGAGCTTCAATAAAGAAAATGCTGCAATTTTGTAAATTATAGTCCTGCAATCGATAGCTCTATTTTCAATGTGCTTATCTCTTGCCTAAATCAAATCAAATACCTGAACAGCAAACCAGGCAAAAACCTGAAGGGACAAAATTCAGAGGGAAACATTAGCTGTGATTTAACTTGATTGCAAAATACACTTCCCAAAAGATGATCACAGGGTACTGCAGGGTTTTTGCAGCCCTCCCCAAGGAGTTATTATGGAATTCCATCAATTCATCCACTGGGAGGGGAGATTTCCATACCCGAAATTCCTGAGAACTCCCATCATTTTCCCACTTTCGGGGATATCACAGAATGGTTTGCATTGGAAAGGACATTAAAGCTCATCTTGTTCCAACCCCTGCCATGGGCAGGGACACCTTGGACTGGTCCAGGTTGCTCCAAGACTTGTCCAACCCAACCTTGGACACTTCCAATAATTTTAAGCTTTGAAATATGACTTTAGAAGCCTAAAAGGAGGGTGTGTAAAGGCCCCTCCCCAGCCTGTCACTGCACTTCACATGCTGCCTGGGCACAGACTCACAGCTTGGAGTGTCTGAAATACCCCCCGATTTTATGCTCCCCTTCCTATTAAGTGACAGGAGGAACTTAACTCAGATTAATGCATGTTTATACATTTTAATTGTATATTAAAGTGTGTTTTGTGGCTACATCAGAAACATCAGTGGCATATTAACTTACATTAGCTTTAACAAAGAAAAAAATCCAAACCAACGTAGGCACATGGGCAATTATTCTGCAATTTTATGCAAATTACATTGCCCACTAATTGCTCTGACAGGTGCCTAAAAGCCTCTCTAAATAGGGGGGAGGTTTTACCCAGGGGTTTCCTCAGTTATTTTGCTTGACCACCTTTCCTTCAAGCACTGAAAATATGAGGCAGAACCCCCCAGTTTCCCTGTTGGGGGTTTCCAACCCAAGTCCATGTGGTGCCTCCCCCACCCTGTCCCTGAGCACCCCCAGCCCAGGGACAGCCCCAGGAACCCCTCCTGCCCCTGGCAGAGCTCCTGAGCCTCTAAAGACTCCTCCACATTTGCTCCTGATGCAGCTTTGCTCAATCTTCAGCGTGTTTTTAAGCCAATAGGGGCTAAGGAGGGGCCCTCTGTGCCTGGGGGATCTTAGAGATCTTTCCCACCCTCAATGATTCCAGGATTCTGTGCCTAGAATACTCCACATCAATCCCACTGCAGACACAGAAAGCCCAGGATTTTTGCTTCTTATGACAAATAATTCTTATATAATATTCATGTTCTAGCAAAACCCCCTCTTCTTAAGCACACTGTGAAGCCCCTGAGCCCAGCCCAGTTTGGACACCATGGACACTTCAGTGCCTGAGGCCACACAGTAAGAGATGCAAACAGGAGCTTCTTGGCATGGAAAAGTTGTCTGGAAACAGTTTTTGATAAACCTGCAGTTTTCCAGAGCAATATCCAAGTGTTCTTTAGGTGACACCTCCTCACTGTAAGAAGAGAAAACCCAAGCAATGTTATTTTGCCTGGGTACCTCTCAGCTGTGAATTTTAATGGTATCACTTTTTCTAAGCCCACTTTCCCAAGTCCCTTCTCTGAGCCATTTGCAGTTTGTGCGCTGTGCAATGGTTGCAATTCCCCCAATTTAACGATGAACTGCATGAAAAAACCACTGTCTTTTGTTGTTAAGCCTCAATCCTACCAGATTGTTAAATTACCCCATTTTATGCACAAATATCCAGCGTGTTCCATGTCAAATCAAGCATTACCAGAGCACATTATGCCTCTGTACACAACAAGCACAAGTGTTTATCCTGAGTAGCAACCAATCCATTACCTGATTTTTTTTTTCCCTGCACAGTTTGTCAGGTCTCTCAAATGAAATATTCCATAAGATGCGCAATTTTTGCACAGCAGAGCAAACAACTTGGCTGAAACATGGCTTTAATTAAAGCACTGCAGCATCCTCTGTGTGTGTGCAGGGCTGTTTAATGAAAACCAAACAGCAGGAGGGGCTGGACACCCGAGCCAAGGGCTTGGAGCAGCCTGCGACAGTGGGAGGGGTCCCTGTCCATGCCAGGGGTGGCTCTGGATGGGCTTTAATGTGCCTTCCAACCCTTTGGAAAGCTCAGACTGGAATAAACCCTTTCAGAAGCCAAGCCAGCTGAATTTGAAGCAGTTTATATACATGTAAACCATCCACAAATTCAAGTCAAAATGTGTAATTAATCTCAGCCAAGACAAAAATATTTCTTCTAAATATTAGAGTTTTGACACAGACACTTTTTAAATATCCAAACTTCAATTAACTGTAAGTCGAATGACATGTGCCTGAAGTGCAAGAAAATTGTTGTTCCCAGGAAAAGGATGAAAAGGATTTAAATGGAAAGTCCTTCAGCAAAAGAATGGTGGGTGCAGAACAGAAAAACAGAATGGCCAATTCTTCACCTTCCATCACTGAAGGCGGTGAAGGGGCTGGACAGTTCTCAAGTCTCAGGAAACAACCATGGGAAGGATTTCCCTGAGCAGAGTTCCATAATCCCAAAGCAGAGAGTGCTCAGGGAAGAGCTACAAACACACATGAAGGGATTAGACAGCACCACAGAGCAGGATCTGCAGAGGTCAGAGTACTTAGTTCTGCAAAGAGGGGGTGAAAGGGGCACTTTGATCACGGCTGGAGAAGCCAAAAAGGATAAGAAAATCCTGCTGGAGGAAGCACTTCATCTGGGGAAGAACAGGCGTCAATTGCCAGGGCTTACAAGGGGAGAAGGGCCAGAATCACAGAGGGGAAAACCAGCTCTTGGAGCCAAGGTGCGAATAGTTAATGACTGAAGATCATTACCAAAGGTCCTTGTGGCTGCTCCACTGCCAGAGGTCTCTAACACAAGGCTGAGTGTTTCTCTTCAAGGAATGTCCCAGTTCCACTGGGGTTACTGGAGCTCTGAGAAATCCCACAGCCTGCAGTGAACTGTTCACCCCACAGGGAAAGCAAACCCCAAATTTAGACGAATTTTTTTCTCATATACTATTAGAAAGTACAAAGAAACTCTCCAGACAAAGACACTTCCATTAAAATAATTTTGTGGCTGACAGTGCAAAGAGGCAGCGAATTTTCCTGCTGCTGCCACTGGAGCCACATTCCTCCTTTTGAACAAAGCCAGGGAGAAGCATCTGGTGCCAAATTTCTACTGCTCACAATCCAACTCTGCTCTCTGCAGGTCAGGGAGCAGCTCTGACCCAACCTGGTAACAAAGGCAATTCCCACGGTGGGAAACACAGAGGTTGCCAAATTCTGCTCCTCTTCCAGCACCTGGGTCAGTGTCTTGTCCACCTGCCCAGAGCCCCCCGCAGCACCGACACCGGGTGGGATCTCCTCCCTTGGCTGAGCCTCTGGCCCAGCGGTGGCTGCACAATTGGCCACCCCAGCCCCACCCAACCCAAACTGCAAGGCCTTAATTGAGTCATTAAGATAATCACTGCTGTCAGCTCGTGTGCTCATTACAAACAGCAACAAATTATTCAAGAGTTTTTCCCTTCTGAGTAAATAAATCAATCAAGAGCTGAGTGGCTGTTTGGGGTTCTCAGCAGCTTCGTGGCATTTCTAAAATAAACACCTCCAACAAGTGACTTGTCATCAGTCAGTGAGTTCATTTTGCCCTGCTGAGTTCTAAAATTTGTCAGTTAAACAACCAGTGGGGCTCCTGATTTATAGGAGGAAGGTTTTGGTCAAACAGAAGTTTCATCCATGGGCAAATCTGTTTGTTGGCCAACAATTTGTCACTTCTCTAAACCTCTGCCAAAGGCTCTTATTGATGGGAGAAGGTAAAACCAGCACAGAGAAGCCAAAATTTCTGACATTCCACACCAGAAAAATCACGCCAGCCACAAAAAGATTTGTTATTTAAGAGTGAAAAATGCACAGATATTAATTTGACCTTTATGTAAAAGCAGCTTTTGCCCAAAGAAGGATTTGATACTCCACATCTTACCAGGTAGGTACAAATTAACACATAAAGTCATTGTATCATGGAGTGATGTGACTTCAGTGACTCTTCACCCAGCTGGGATCAATATATAGAAAAACACACAAATGCTTTTATCCCATCCCCTGAATTTGGGACCCTCTGGCACAGAGCAAGGAGTGAAGTGGTGCCCCAGCACTGTGAGTGGGAATAATCCCTATTGTGTGAGCTCCGTGTCTCTGGCAGCTGATGACCCCCAGCCAGGGCTCAGCTGAGGGTCACACTCCTCATTTAACCCCCCCAGGAGGTTCAGCCACTCACAGAAAGGGCTGAGGTGACATCCTGAAAAGCAGCCAATTCCAATGGTCGTGTGAGTGACTGTTCCCCTCCAGAGGAAACATCCATTATTTGCAGAATTAAGTCAATGCATTATTTATTTCCTCCCATGATTCTACTTGTGTTTTCTCCAGGTGGGATCCAGACAGGGAATGCTCCTAAAAGCCCACCAGGACACTGCCATTTGCTGCAGGTGTCCATTGGTTTGCACAGCACCTTTTACACCAGCCCTTGATTAGCCATGACAAATTACCTTCAGTGCAGAAGGTGCCAACCTTTGGCTCCTCGGGAAGTACTGGAATACAAATTTCCAATTAGTTTTGGCCTTGCAGGTGGCAGGACCAGCTGCAGAGGAAGCCCAGAGTGTTCTGTACCCTCAGGGAGGTCCCTGGAGCTCTCCTGGATGTGTTGAGGAGCCCAAAGGGGGTGATGCTGCAGCCTCAGGCCATTCCATGGCTGGATGTCCTCCAGAGCTGTTCCTCTTTGTCCCACAGAGCAGAGCTCAGTGCCTGCCCCTCTGCCCCTCCCCAGGAAGTTGTCCCTGCACTGAGATCTCCCCTCAGTCTCCTCCTCTCCAGCTGGACACACCAAGTGCCCTCAGTGCCCTCAGACTGCCCCACATGGGCACAGCTGCCCTTCCTGCTTTAAGTGATGATGTGTTTCCATCTTCCCGGTTTTTGAGGCATCTCCAAGATTCTGGTGAGGGAGAGAGGAGTCAGGAGGGTGAGCAGGGAAGTGTTGCAGGAGAGAGGGATGAAGTGAAGGCTGGAGGAGGTGACCCTGGGTGACAGGTGGGCTGTCCCAGCACTGATGATAGTTTAGATAAAAATCATCAGAGCTCCTTCCTTGGAGACAGATTGTCCAGTTCATCTTTGGGGGAGCCCCGTGGAGGCTCCAGGAGAAGAGGGCAGGTGGATGGGGGCACCCAGATGTGGGGACAGCCAGATGTGGGGCAGGATGGGAAGCAGCAGCTTAGCCCTGCTGGCACCCAAGTTTGCCCAAGAGTCCTGGCAAATTGGTGCTTTCTACTGCCAAATTATCATCCTCTCACAACTAATGAGGTGGCAATTTGAGGGCAATGAATTCCAGCCAAAGCAGGGCCATGCCAGGAGCTGACCCAGTTTGTGCTGCTGGGAGGGACACACTGGCTGGTCACTCCTCTGGTCCTGCCTGAGCAACATCCCTTTGCCCTTCAGCACAAGTTCCTGGGATTTTACAAAAGCAAACAGGTCCAAACCCTCTAACTCTGTGTCTGACCTGTGGTTTCCAAAGGCTCCTGAGAGCCTCATCCATCCTGGCACAGGAAGAGCTCTAAATTGTGTCTTCAGTACGAATGGAAACATCAAACCATAAAGGATATTTGAACACTTTTCACATTGTTCAAAGGAGGAACAAAGCAGCAAAGCTTTCCTTAAACTTTCTCCCTCAATATAATCCAAGAAAAGCCCCACACTACCAGAAGGGCCAGGATATTATTATGGAACAGCAACACCACACTGGCCAAAGGCAGATTTACCCCCACACCCTGTTTTTAGCACCAAACAATTAGGGAAGGAAGTGAGAACAGGGGAATTAGCACAGAGACTTCCCCAGGGAATTCTTCAGCATCCTAAATTTTGCAGCACGGTGGTTCTTTAATTGTCACATAACTCTGTTTTCTTTGCCCTTTAAAAATTGTAATCCTTTGAGTGAGCAGTGGATTAAGTTTGTCCTTCTTACACAGGATCAGCAATTAATTAGCAGGTTCCCAGTCACCAGGGCCTTTCTTGGGATAATTAAATAAAGAAGTCCAATGCCCCTTTAGGAATTAGAGCTTAAAGGGTTTCACTTTAGGAAACAGTGGAAACCTTGATTTAAATAGTGAAAATTATGCAGGTTCTGGAAAGGGAAAATCTGCTACAAGCCTTGAAACCAGAAGGGAGAATTAACCAATGTGATTTCTGTAGACATTCAAACCTCTGGTCCAGAGCACTCTGAGAGAGCCCCACAAAAACAAAGGCTCAGGGGGCAGAGGGAAGCTGTGCTGGGGTTGGCATCAGGGAAGGCAGGAGGGAGCAGCTGGTACTGAACAGCAAACAGAGCTGTTTGCCAGGGCAGCACCTGCATTTAATGCACAACTGGTTTGGAAAAGCCCTGGAGAGAGAACCTGTGTCTGGGCAGAGGTAACACATGGGTTTGCTGGTCAAATCCCCCAGGCAGACACGACCTCTCCCTGCTCCTGGGGGATGAACACAGGCCTGTCACTTGTATGGCCATGGAAAGGGAGGAGAAAGTTTATTTTTATGAAGTTTTCCAACCCCAAACCCCAACCAGCTGGACCATGGCACAGGTTTGTGTAATTCCAAGCCCACCTTGGAACAGTCCAGCTGTTGGGAATGAGATCCCAGGAATTCTTCCCTGGGAGGGTGGGGAGGCCCTGGCCCCAGTCAAGGTAAACCTCACACCACAGTGATGAGGGCAGAAAAAAGGGCTTTTAGGGAAAACACACAGTACAATAAATCAATACCTGAATCCCCGTGCAGTCAAACCCCAGACACTCTGCACCACTTTTATCTCCTCCTGCCTTTCTGCTCAACCCTTTCAGCAGGGAAAATGCAGCTCTTGGAAGGGTTTTGGGTATGATTGGATGGCAGCAGCCCTGGAGAGGTGCCATCAGCCAGCCCTGGCAGGTGCCCAGGAGGAGCAGCTCTGCCAGGGCCCTCTCATGAATTGATGACACATTTGGTCCTTGTCCTGCAGCCAGAACTCAGCAGATAAAACCTCTGTTGGCATCAAACTGGAACTGAGCCCTGCAAGGCACATTTGGAACCTCTCCCTTCAGCAGGGTGAAGATTCCCTGTGCAGAAGGATTATCTGAAGCAGGAAATTGGTGTACTCTCTGCTCTGCTGAGGGGCAATATTTCAAATAATAGCAAGATCCTGAATGGGGCCATTTTTCCTGGTGACCACTGGAGTTTTCTCCTGTGACAGACTCGCTGCCAGAGCCCACCCTCAGCCCACCAGGCAGAGATTTCCTCAGCCATGGGAAAAACCAAGAGTGCCATGGAAAAATAAATAAAATAAAATACATGCCACACAGACACCTCAGGCTTCATATTGTAGCAGTTCATTTCTGTCTGGGTTTGCAGCTTCTGCATTTCTGCTTTACTTGTGTCTTTCTGAGACAGCTTTTGCAGCAGGAGCTGTGCAAAGGAACCTCAGCAGGCATCACTGGGCTGGGGCCTGTCTCAGAGCCCCAGACTTCCTCTAGAACAAGTTTTTCTTTAGATAGATATATTTTTTAAAATGCTAATGTCTGGGACAAGGCAGGAATAGTCCTGAAAACTCTTTTGAGTCCTTCCTAAGCTTTTCTTCCCATGTATCTCATCGAGTTTTGGGTTTTGAACATGCTCAAGGTTTGGTGCTTCAGGAACAACTCCATGGAAAGCTCTTGCAGCCATCTGACACTTCCAGGGAGCATTTTGTCATGCTCTTCTCTCCCTTCCTCTCCATCAGAGCCATCAGCTGATCCAAATTCAGCCTGGAGGTCCCACCAGCCCAGCCATGCCTTGCAGGGTTTGCACAAAGCAGGACACTCACCCAGCTCTGCATTCTCCACAGTCCCAGGGACAACTTCTGAGCTCAAAAGCCTGAAAGGAAAAAAGAGCAGGAATGAAGCTGCTCTGGGACCAGGACAGAGCAGGAATGAAGCTGCTCTGGGACCAGGACAGGGCAGGAATGAAGCTGCTCTGGGACCAGGACAGGGCAGGAATGATGCTGCTGTGGGAACAAGGGCAGCTGCACTGAGCTGTGGCTGCCCCAGCCTTGGGAGTGTCCCAGGCCAGGTTGGACAGGGCTTGGAGCACCCTGAGGTGGTGGGAGGTGTCCCTGCCCATGGCAGGGGTGGCACTGGGTGGACTTTAAGGTCGTTCCAGCCCAAACCAGTCAGGAGTTCTGGGATAACTGATTTCAGTAAGTTATGGACTAAACTCCAAAGCAGTGGACTCTCAGAGAGAAATGTGCTGTGCAGGGAAGGGCTCAGGGCAGGCAGCTTTGCAGGGCACATTCAAATTGATAAGTAACTCATAATTTGCTCCAGCCACAGGTGCTGGAATCCAGGAGTGCATCTGGACCAGGAGAAAGGAAGAGCCTGGAGAGCTTGGCTTGTTGGGCATTCACATCCCTCTGCAGTGTCTGTGCTCTTGCCTGGCAAATCCCTTGGCACTCATAGGACCAGTCCCTCCAGCCCAGCCCTGGCACTTGTCTGTTCCTTGGCAGGAGGTGACAGCACCACAGACACACAAAAGCCAAAAAAGCCACCATT
The DNA here is from genome assembly GCA_035583235.1 of Hafferia zeledoni. Classification (NCBI taxonomy): domain Eukaryota; kingdom Metazoa; phylum Chordata; class Aves; order Passeriformes; family Thamnophilidae; genus Hafferia; species Hafferia zeledoni. The sequence goes on along the minus strand of JAWWEV010000169.1, from coordinate 35,137,351 downwards.
TGTCCCAGAATCATCAGTGGTGACATCAGGGAAGGGACACCCACAGCAGCTCAGAGCCAGACCAAAGCCAGCTCTGCAGTGCCAAGAACTGCCAGGATTCCCTGGCATTTTCATCCCAGACCCTCTGGATTGATGCCCTCCAGTCCCCAAATGCTGCCCCTCAGCCACCAATCCCCCATCACACAACCAGCTCCTTTCACAGCAAAAATCAGCCAAGCAAGGATGTGATGATCCCGTTTTCCATCAACAGTGCAAGTTCAGTTCGCAGCATCTAAAATGGTAAAAATAGCAATAATAATACAGGAAGCAACAGAACTGACATTTCAAAGGGTTTGATTGATGCCAAAGCCCAAGGGGAAGGAAACGTGGAGCTTCCAAAGGGGTGGGAATGGTGCTCACTGAAATGAAGACCTGGAGACTGAAAGGTCTTAATCCTGGGAAATAAAAGGGAGACAAACAAAAACAAGAGAAAGAAAATGAAAAGATAAAAATAATTCCTAGGACTTTTGTTCCTACAGAGCAAAAATAACCCAAACCAATAACAAGAAAATAAATGTAGCACTACTGAGGCTGCAGTTTAAAGTCCTAAAAGCCATAATGCATTCTGGCTAGAAAACAAATTTTCTCCCCAGCATTACAGGATTTAAGAGCAGCAGATTTTGTCAGTGATGAATCAGGTAAATTGGAGGCTGAATCATCATTATATCCCCAGGCATCTGCAAGGAAATAGGAAGGAAAGGAAAATGAGGCATTAGAGAGGCACCTAAAGAATGTTCAGGAAACCACAGGAACACACAACATGGAGTGAAACCCACACCAGTTTTCCATGGACAGGGAGTTTCCATGGGTTTGGGAGCTGAAAAGAGATACAAGAGAGGGTTCTGAGCCTCCCCCAGAGCTGAGGCTGAAACTGCACCACCACAAAGCCAACCCAAAAAACCCCTAGAAGAGCAGGAAGAAACCTGTGTAAGTGGTTAGATGGAGATAAAACACTGAACTCTCCTGAAATTATGAATGAACGTGAAATCACTCCACCAGCAGCTGGACCAATAACCATGGCCCCAGGTGCTACATCTACAGGTCTTCTAAACCCCTCCAGGGGTGAGGACTCCAAACCTCCCTGCAATGCCTGACCACCCTTTCCTGCTGTCCCCTCTGCCCCTGCCCTGGCCCAGCCTGAGGCCGTGCCCTCTCCTCCTGTCCCTGTCCCTGTCCCTGTCCCTG
>JAWWEV010000169.1:35117303-35136027 GCA_035583235.1 Hafferia zeledoni | reverse complement strand
GTTGGACAGGGCTTGGAGCAGCCTGGGCTGGTGGGAGGTGTCCCTGCCCATGGCAGGGGTGGCACTGGGTGGGCTTTCAGGTCCTTCCCACCTAAACCACTCTGGGATTCTATAATGGCCCACCTGTGTTGCCATCACTTAATTACATCAATTAATTCAAATCCAACAGGATTCTGTACAATCCCAGGATCTTGGGGTGCGGTGCTGGGCAGCCAGGCTGGCATCCCAGAGGTGCCAGGTTAGGGTGGCTCAGCTGAGGGATCATCCCAGACCCTGAGCAGGCAGAACTGCCAGACTGACCCTGCCGTGAGCCTGGACATGCCTTGGCTCAGCTGAGAGTTTCAGTTTTTGTGACAGCTCCAGTTATCCCATGGCTCTCCCACCCCACAGCATCTCCAGCCCAACGCCCCCATTTCCCCCTCGTTATTCCATCCTACAGCATTTCCAGTCCCATACCCCCGTTATCCCACCTGCAGCGTTCCCAGCCTGTTATCAGACCCAGCATCATTCCCAGCCCATGATCCCATTATCCCACCTGCAGCATTCCAAGGACGTTATCCCACCCAGCATCATTCCCAGCCCATTATCCCATTATCCCACCCACCAGCACTCCCAGCCTGTGATCCTATTATCTCACCCCGCAGCATTCCCAGCCCATTATCCCGCTATCTCAACTGCAGCATTCCCAGCCTGTGATCCTGTTATCCCGTTATTCCACCCGCAGCATTCCCAGCTCATTATCCCGCTATATTCCCAGCCCCGATCCCGCTGTATTCCCAGCCCCGATCCCGTTATCCCATTCGCAGCATTCCCAGCCCGTTATCCCGCCGTATTCCCAGCCCCGATCCCGTTATCCCACCCGCAGCGTTCCCAGCCCATTACCCCGCCGTATTCCCAGCCCTGATCCCGTTATCCCACCCGCAGCATTCCCAGCCCGTTATCCCGCTGTATTCCCAGCCCGTTATCCCGCTGTATTCCCAGCCCCGATCCCGCTATCCCCGCTCCTCGGTGCGCAGCGCCGCCCCGCGGCCATCCACGGTACTGCCGCCGGCAGGAAAACTCCCCAGAACTGGGATTTTTCCCCAAATCCCGGATTTTCCTGCCCGGCATTAAGTTGTTCTGTAAAGGGCATAAGGATTGTGCAAACAACTCCACTCTCCTTGGTTTTGTTGGGCCGCTTCCAAGTGCTCCCCAGCTTGGATGGGGCTCTGCTGCCCTGCCCGCCCCCAGGACAGAGCCGAGCTGTGGGCACAGGAGGGCACAGTGACCGCCCTGGGGGAGCCCAGGCAAGGCTGGGACTGTGCCGGGGCACAGCAGGACTGCCCTGCCCGGGGAGGATGGAGAGCCACAGGCACGAGTCAGACTGGGGCTTTTCAAAGCCACAGGCACTGCCTGTCCTTCAAAACCTCCAGTCTCACCTGGCCTGGCTCCCTGGAACTACACCTTGAGAAGAGTCACTGTTCACACCACTCGTGCCTCAGCCCCATGAAATGAGACCCTGATTGCTTCCCATGAAATCCTCCCCTAATTAAAACCATTAACTGAGCCACAATCCTCCCTGGCCCATCAGAAGCCTTTAACCAACATTCACCACTGCCAGGTTCAGTTTTAAGCTAAGAGGGCACCACCTGCCCCAACCAGAAGACACTTTCCTTTAAAAACTGGAACACTGCATCGTGTTCTGAAGGTGTTTCCTATTCCAGCAGAGAGGAGGTGACAGAGAAGTTATTAAATAGATTCAGTACCATGCAGTGGTTAATCACTGAGGACAGAGAGCTCCAGTCCCCAAGGCAGCCTGTTCCCTCCCTGATCCCCTCAGGATTAGTTTGGGGTGTTTTCCTTATATTTTTCCTTATATTTCCTCCTAATATTTGGGTTATATCCTAATATATTTCTTATATCCTAATACTGGGGGGTTTTTTTCTTTATATCCTATTATTAAAGTGCAGAGAAAAAACATAATCCGACTGAAATCTTGGGACAAGCAAGAAGTTTGCAAAATAAGGAGAAACACAAGTAAGGAGGATATAAACTATGGTACCTGCAGCCAAGTACTCCACCAGTGAAAAGGAACACTTTGGCAGCTGTGAAAGCTCAGGACCTCACTCACCTCTTCACCTGGAGGACTTCAGCTCCAACATTCCATTGCCTTTTTCCCCCTTCTGTACAAAACACCTTTTTCCTTGGATAAATCCCAGCACAGCTCCCCAGCCCTGCCCACCCTCACCCTCTGGGAACACCCTGGGACTGTATTGCCCAACCTGGTCTGATTTGCAGAAAAAATAGTGCAGAATTCACCTGCCCTTTCCCACAGGGCAGAGGAAGGACTTTGGAGAGCACCAGGAAGGTGGAATGAGCATCAGCACCCACCTGGTTCAACCACACAACTCCCACTGCCCTGTCTCTCATTAATTAATCCACCTCATCAGCTCATTAGTACATGCCAAGAAACCACTGTCTCTTCCACATAAAGCTGAATTTCCCCTCAGTATCAGCTGTTCAGAGGCAGTGGGACAACATTCCTACGGAGTTATCCCTGTGCAGTTCCAGGTGGCTCCAAGCCCTGTCCAACCTGGCCTTGGACACTCCAGGGCTGGGGCAGCCACAGCTTCTCTGGGCACCTGTGCCAGGGCCTGCCCACCCTCACAGCCAGGAACTCCTTCCCAATATCCAATATTGGAAGAATATATAAAAATATCAATTGCCAGAGAATAAATTGTTACTCCCTTTTGCTCTCCTGCACGTCTATAAATCCATTAACAGGACTCCATAAACACCAATCAATTCCACTGCAGTGAATTCTGAAGGAAAACTGTTGCAGAGAAAACAGCCTTTTGTATTCAGTACTTAATTAAAGCTTCTAGCTCCTAATTTCACCACAGGGATATGTTTTGGTATAATTTATTTTTTTTTCCTGCTGACAACTGCCTGGATGCTCTTGCAGATCACTTGGAGAAGTTAACTGGGGCTTGTCTTCCTGACAAGATCTTTTCATAGCAATTAAAATTTGCTTTACAGTTATAACATATACTACTTTATAATCATTACTAAGGTTAGTCCTAGAGAATTGACATCTGAATCAGGTATCAATCACTAGGAGTCTGTAACACAAGGAAGTACCTTTCCTGTAGCCAGCCTTTCCCAGTTTGGGATTAGGGCCAACTCCAGTCTTGCTTCAGGGTCTAAGACTCAGATTAGATGTAGAATTGAAGTAACAAAGCCCCAAACTTGGTTCCAAAATCTCCCCAGCTGCTCCCTGAGCTCTGCCCCACCTCACTCAGGGCTCTTTTTCCAGGCACATCTGGAAAGGCCTGTCCTGACCCCTCCTGACAAGGGGCAACTCCCCGGAGGGGTTTGTGGCCATGATCCCAACGCAGGCTCAGCTATTCCAAGGAGGATTCAACCCAAACCCTCTGAATCCTGCAGGGAAGGATTCCTGTATTCCCAAAGGCACGTCCCAGGAAGCAAAACTTCCCATGCCACCAAAGGATACACAGGATACACCAACACTGGGCAATCAGTGCTTGTTGGCTCATTTAAAGATGCCCAAACCCCCATGTGAAACCCCCGGAATCAGCAATTACTGAGGTGCTTAACGAAGAGGCCGAGCACAGAGCAGGTACTCGTTAATAACTTCCTAAGGCTGCACTGCATGAAGGTTCCAGGAGGATTTTTCTTGCTCACTAGACATGAAAACAATTAAGAGGGACAGGAAATTATGATGCTCCATAACACTGCCCATTAATATTCTCCTAATGAGAGCTGAGTCCAAAAAAACCAGTAGCAATTTAGTCCTAAAGAGTTCTGGATGGAGAGTGGGGTCAACACAGATGCAAATAACACACAGGAAGTTCCAACACCAACATTCTGGAGCACTGGATTTTAATTGACATTGTGGTCTCTCCAGTGAAAACACAGTTTTAAATGGGGTGAAATACAGAGAGGATGTATTTACTGTCTTTACTCCTGATGTTCCACAGGGCTAAGTTGTGTATTGCTCCAACAGGATCTCTAAATGAATAATTGTTCCAAGGATTTCCCTTCCCGCTGATGTTGTTCCCCTTCAATTTTCTCCCTTCAGCACAGGCAGCAATTCACCATTTTCCTTCAGCTCCTGGAAAGAAATAAATACAGCAATTATGGACATTTTGTGATTATGCCAACAGGATTTCACCAGGGAATGCTGATGGATAAGGAAATAACTCCCTGTTTAGGAAGGGAATGCATTGATGACTCACTAGAGGTCCCTCTCGGCCAAGACACTGAGGTTTAGAATGTATTTAAATTCTGGTTTGTGTCTCTTTAGGAAGAGAGGCAAAATATTTAGTGGAAAGATACACCTTCAAAAGAACAGGTTGTTCTCAGCCTGCTATTGCCCCCTGGATGGAACTACAGATTCTCCTCCTGGATGTAATTCCAGGTATGTTTTAGGCATCCACAGAATTTCAGAACATCCAAAAGGCCTCCCAAAAAAGAAAAAATATCACCCATTGATAAAGATTGTTCCTCCCACCCATTAAAACCAACAAGATAATAAACTATTCTAAGGACTTGGGGTAAGAGGTGCTTGCCCATATTATCTTGATGATTGAAATTCAAATGACAAGGCTGTTAACTTGTTAAAGAGCCACAGAACACCAGGAAACAGTTTTAAAATAACAGGGAATATATATTCTTTCCCCACAGCTCAAGAGAAACAGCTGTCTCCGTTTTATTCCATATTATGCTGCATTAAAAAAATGCAATTTAAACCCTTGACAACACTCATCCACCCATGGTGTGAATTAATGCAGCCCAATGGTACAAACAGACAAATTCTATTTAAATCCCAGGGAGAGGATTTTACAGCATCTCCCAATGCCCAAGACTCCACTCACTGATCACTGAAAAAACCCCACACTTGTCAAATAAACAGAATTATCTACATAATTTAAGTAATACCCAGACTTGTTACATAAATAAAATTAATCCATAGAATTTAAGTAATACCGGTATTTTTTTTAGAACTAAATGAGATTTATTGATTGTGCCTTCCCAGGAATTACAATGTCCCTGGAATTGGCTATAAACCATCCAGACAGGAATGGGCTCAGGAGTCTTTTGGGTTGAGAGCTCTGGGCCTGCTGTTCCAGAAAGCAGCAGCCAGAGCAGGAGATGCAGATCTATTTTTGTTGCTTCAGGGGCTGTTCAAACAACGCCAATAAACTTTGATTTTCGTCCAGGAATGAGACTGTTTGCAAGGAAAAAGAACTCTCCCCCACCTGGTCTGAGGAAAAAAGCAATGTCAGAAGTAAAACTAAGGCAGAGAAACTTGTAAAAATGGGCAGAAATGGGTTTTGCAGTAACTGAGAGTTGTCAAGGAAATACATCCCCCAGCTGAGTGGGAATGGGGGAGGTTTAAAGCTCCTTTCCCTGGTGTGAGCTCAGAGGAACCACAGGAAAAGCCTCCAGGTCGTTTGGGGTCAAGATGTGGAGCCACCACAGCAATTCCTGCAGGTTATGGGCAGAAAACCCCACATTTTTTTGCAATAAAAGCCCATTTAAGCCCCAGCCTGTGCCATTCCCACCTTGACGATGTCCAAGCCCCCCACCAGCTCCCCCTTGACGTAGAGCTGGGGGTACGTGGGCCAGTTGGAGAAAGTCTTCAGGCCTTGGCGCACCTGCAAGAGAAGGGGCTGAAATGTGGATTTCAGCTTCAAAAATGGACATTCCCCTTCTGCTCAGGAGCTCCAGGGAAGCCCTCAGGGATGGGAGAGCTTTGGTACCTCTTCGTCCTCCAGGATGTCAAAGGTCTCGTAATCGATGCTGGAAAAAAAGGAAGAAGTTAATCATTCACTGGGAAAAATCTCAAACCAACAAAACCCTCAAAAATTCTCAAAACCCCTTCAAAATTCTCAAAAAAACCCCTTCAAAATAGTCAAAAACCCCACCCTGACATTCGCAAAAATACCTCAAAATTTCGAAAAAACTCTCAAAATTCCCAAAACCTTCAAAATATCAGAAAGCCCTCACAATTCTCCAAAAACCCTCAAAATTTTGGAAAAAACTCTCAAAATTATATAAACCTTCAAAATAGCAAAAAGCCCTCACAATTCTCAAAAATACGTCAGAATTTTGGAAAAAACTCTCAAAATTCCAAAAACCTTCAAAATATCAAAAAGCCCTCACAATGCTCAAAAAAACCCTAAAAATTCTCAACCCCCAGAAATTTTCAAAGCACCTTCAAAATTTTCAGAACACCCTCAAAATTCTCAAAAAACCCCTCAACAATACTAACACTACCCTCAAAATTTAAGAAATCCCTCAAAATTTTCAAAAACACCTTAAAAATTTAGAGAAAAACCTGGACATTCTCATAAAACATCAAAAATACCCTCAAAATTCTATAAAAATACTCTCAGAATTCCAAGAAAAAACCTCACAATTCTTAAAAAACCCTTCCATCAATATTTTCTAACCTCTTCATTTATAAAATGCAGTTTTTGAACCAAAATTGGCCTCTAAAATGCAGCGACTTACCCAGTGTTGTTCATAATTTCCAGGATTTGCTTGCTGAAGCCACACTTTGCCATCTGAAATATAAACCACGCATTAAACTATAGATCTGTTGTATTCAATCCACAAAATTCCCAATTTATTGCTGGCTGATTCTGCTTAATCCCTTCCTCATCCTCCATATCCTGCCTTATGTGGATTTACAGAATAAATGTGTTTTATTTTGAGACATCACTGCTCTTGCCACTGCAATAAACTACAACTAATAAACAGTTCTAAGTACAGCAATTCACAACTAAAATTCATTAATAATTAATAGCTACATTTCAGACATTGAATTTCTATTCAGCAATAATAAAAACCAGGGACTGCTCTATGGCTCATGGAAGCACCAAATAAAAAGACAAATAACTGAGTTTCCAGCACCATTAATTTGAATTAAAGAAAAACAAGGTAATTGTCACTGTTTAAAAAAACTGTGATATATTCTGCAAGACTGACCTGTTTGTTCCCCTTCATAAAGAGCATCACAGGAGCTTTGTTTATCAAGGATTTAAGCCTGGAAAATGCAGGAAAAAACCATAAAATAGCTTGGTTATTATCCCAAAGTTAGTTTTGAGAGGAAAACAAAATACACAAGTGGAAAGATGAGATAAAAAGGAGAATTGCAGACTGGTTTGGGTTGGGAGGGACCCCTTTAGGGAAGCAGAGGACATTCCCCATGGCCTGACAGCCCCAAAAAGACGAAGCACAGCAAAAACTTAGGGATAAATTCAGCTAAGCTGATGCCAGATTGCAACCTCATGTCAAGAGCTGGCACGTAAAAAAGGTCTCATTTCATGAGAAACTCCTTCCAGTGCACAGAAAGGGCTGAACACACAGAAAGGAGCCAGAAAACTTCCCAAAATAAGAGTTTAAGGCTGCACTGAGACAATCTGCCCTTTATCTCTGGCCCAAAACTCAAACTGTAAAAGGCAGTGGCTGCATTTTGTGGCTTTGGTGAAACCCTTTACAAGTGGGTAAGAAAAAAGGGACTCAATTTGAAAGGAATTAATAAACCCACAGCTGCAGAAGTGCTAATTATCATCACACCAAAATGAGAGTGTATGAAATGATTCCTCCACTGCACTGAGGAGGCAACAGAACCAGGAGGAGTCACATCTACAGCCCCATCAAACCTGGAATCTGGGCTGACACCTTGGCCTTCCAGGTACAGTCCCCCTTCCTGGAGAAACATCTCCCTGGCCTGTCTTGATGGCACAATTCCCATAAAATCTGGGGAAAAAGCCACAGCCAAGCCCAACATGTGCCTGATACCCAGACATCAGGTCTCCAGAGCTGACTCCTGGATTCTTCAACTGGGGGGGTTAAAGGAGGACAAAGTGGCTCCCAGATATTCCTGCCAAATCAGGAACCAGCAGAATTCCCACTGCTGCAGCTCAGGGTCGTGTTCCCAAGGAGAAGGAAAGCAGGAACTGAAGGACACCAGGAATCAAGGAAAAGGAGGAGACAATGCAGGGATTCTCTCCAGTGACATCAGAGCTCCGTGACAAACCAAGCTGAGAAAAGCCACTCATGTTTAAAAGATGCTTTTCCCAGTTATCTTTAGAGAATAAATTCTTAAAAGAGAGACAAGAAGGAATCTCTGTATTCCTGCTACAGGTGAAAATGAAACCACAGAACAACTAAAGACTGTTGGGTCAGTATGACTTTATATGAAGGTGGTTCCATCCATGGACAGGGACACCTCCCACCAGCCCAGGTTGCTCCAAGCCCTGTCCAACCTGGCCTGGGACACTTCTAGGGATTGTTGTACAAAAAGCAGGAGATTTGAAACAACTGCAGGAGTTCTGGACATAAATAAATCCTTGATGCATTATTCATAAAATCACAGAACAGGGATCTATATGAGGCTCTTCCCTATGGAACAAACTTCAAGGAAACCTCAGAAATAGACACCTTGAAAATAATGACCAAATCCATCCCACCTGTCCTCCAGCTTCTGGGCCTTGGGACAGATGGTGTCCAGCTCTCCAGATGCCTCCAGTTCCTAGGGAGATTGGGCAGGGAAACCACGTGTTAAAAGCAAGGAAAACATGCTGTGACAGCCCAAAACACCCAGAAACCCCCAGTTTGTGACCTTGATGATGTCCAGCCCCCCGATGAGTTCCCCAGCCACGTAGAGCTGGGGGTAGGTGGGCCAGTTGGAGAAGGTTTTCAGCCCCTGCCGAACTTCCTCATCGGAGAAGATGTCGAAGCTGCTGAAGGAGATGCCGTGTTTGTTCAGGATCTCCACCATCTGCTTGCTGAAACCTGCAGAGGCAGAACAGGAATTAAACAGGATTTGAAACAGAATTCCCATGTCTCTGCTAAGCCTTGTGAGGTTAAAAAATCGGATTTTTCTAGGCTGGAAATTCAAAACAGCTCTAGTTGTTATGCTTTGCTCTCTCAATAGCCTCAAATATTACAAATGGGGAAAAGCCACATTTATTACTGTTAAATTATTTATTAGTTCTCACTAGTTTAACTTAAAACCTGACTTTTATGTTTTCTACTGTTTTGCTGTAAGAGCATCCTTTCCTATTTTATGGTAAAAGGCAAATTCCTTTTTAAATCGTTTATGTTCTCCTGAGTATTTAATATTATTTTATTCCCCTTGTGACACTTTAATACCATGTTTTGTTTCCCTTTATGACAGATTTTCTTATGTCCTGCCCTCAGCAGGATATTAAGCACTGAATATTATGATTTTACAACCAGATTTTGTAACTTTAATAGTGGCCAACGTGAGACGTTTCTCCCTTTTGTAACTAAGCACCTTCTGCCCAAGAAAATCATCATATTGTTTGTAAAAAGTTGTGGGTATGAAAATTTTATTATTATGGAATTTACAGTCATCTCTTTACACCTCCCAGACAAGCCAATCCCATCGTTTGCCAAAAGGATCCCTGAGAATTTGCCCATAAATCAATGTGATAATAAGGTTTTATGTCTTTGCCAGCTCGTTCTGGTTTGCATTCAAACACCTTTGCAATCCTACCAATTCCCTCAAAGAATTCCAACAAATGCTGTGCAGACAAATGAAAACCTCTATACAAATATTCAATAAAAAAAAGGGAGAGTCAATCCTTAAAGGCTTTAATAAAGGAATAAAAAACCCCAGGTTTAAATGGGGAAAGGAATGGAAGTGGCAGAGCAGAATAACCTTTGATTTCAGCCATTAGCTTTGGAAATGTGGATTTTTACTGCAGTTTTCAAGTGTAATTTATTGAGACATGAAGCAGCAGTTTTTATACTTGTGGCATTCAAGTTGCTTTTCTTTGCACCACTGAAGTGTTGAGTTCATGCACAGCCTGAAGTCAAACAGATCCTGGAATTTCTCCTGCATCTGGGAGTTCATTAATAAACAGCTAAAGGCTGATTGCTGGTGGTTATTCCAATACATTAACTCATTTCTGCTGTAAGGAACTGGGGAGGGGGAAAAGAAACCAGCTTTATTTTAGCTATAGGCAATTCCATGCAAACCAGAAAGGTGGATTGGTTGGGGTTCATCTGGAAGTTTGTGCTCAGGGATGGAGTGCCCAAACAGCTCCAGTTCCATAACAAAAGGGAATTCAGGGTGAATTTCTGAAGAAATGCCTGACAAGCAATAATTAAACTGCTGACAAAATGGTTTAAGTGCTATCTGGGTGATCACTGATTCCACAGCAAGAAAAACACTCTGAATAAATTATTGATGAAGCAGAGAAACAAATACTGCCAAATAAATACCAATACCAACAAATAAACACCAGTACTACCAAATAAATACCAATGCCACCAAATAAATACCAGGACTATCAAATAAAGCCACTAAAACAATACAACATCTGCAGCAACCACATCCAAGTGTTGGTAAACACACAGCCAGGGGGACAAACCATACTCCAATCTCTGCTCAGCTGTTTCTTCAAAGGAAAAAATGCCAAAAACTACAATAAAATCCCCACATTCCTGCTGGATGAGGTCCATGATATGGAACTTCTACACATGTACAACCACATTGTTACATGATACAAATACAGAATTATAAATGGATGGAACCTCATCAGCTGCTTCACAGGAAGATACACACTATTGTCAGTCCAAAGCACCTGATTTAACCCCAAATTCAACCCCAAATTCAACTCAAATAGGCCCATCCAGCAGCTCCACCACTGTGGCCCCTCCTCTCAGCTATTCTTTTGCCAAATATTGCTCCTGACCCAAACCCACCAGAAATGAATGAGAATACTCCTGTTCACCCTATGGACTCAACTTCTCCATTTCAACAGCTATGCCAGACCAGCACCTTCCTCTGACATTTGTTCAGGAGCTCCTCATGGAGATCAACACTAAGTTAGTCAAGAACAGGAACTAAACTGTGAGCAAGAGTCAAGAGAATGAGGGTTAAGAAAAGACATTTCCACTGAGGCAGGAACACACGGAGTCATGGAATGGTTTGGGTGGGAAGGGGCCTTAAAGCCCACCCAGTGCCACCTCCTGCCATGGGCAGGGACACCTTCCAGAGCCCAGGTTGCTTGGATCAAGGGTTGGACTTGATGATCTTGGAGGTCTTTTCCAACCCAACTGATTCTATGATTCTAATGTGTGTCTCTCCTGGGGCATCTCAGGGGTCACATGGCAGAGAACAAAGTGGGAGCACATCCCCTCCAGGTAATGGGTCAGCTCCCAGGGCCTGGGTGCCCCTCAGCTGTCGCAGGGTGTCTCTCCCCAGATGGCACCAATCTGGCCAATGCCACCAAACTGGAGCCAACCTCCAGCTGCAGGACTGCTCACCACAGCGGGGCTCCTTGGGAGAGCCCTTCATGAAGAGCATGCAGGGGGCAGCGTTGATGAGCTTCTGCAGCCGCACATTGAGGTCCTCCTTGGTGCCGGCGCCGGGCACGGCGGGCACGGCTGTGCCGGACATGTGGCGCTGCACCTTCCTGCTCAGCTCAGGGGCGTGGGCACCATCCAGCCTGTCCACCTTCTGGGAGTTCTGCAGGAACCAAAGCACAGCGTTCAGCCCACAGATTGTGCTGCTACAGGAGCACAGCACCCCCACCAGATGGAGATCTCCGTGGGCTGGAGCTCCAGGCTCGCACCCCTTGCTGGTCTCAACGGCAGCAAATTTGCCACCAGAAATATATTATTAAAGAAAATACTGTGAGTTTTATTCTCACAGGCAAATGCAACCTAAACAGACTTGTTATTGCTGTTATTACATGATTTACTTGGGGCTTTGCCATGTTGTAAAACGACAAGAAGATACTACTGTACATTTTTTGACCCAATACAAATTACAACAACTAAAAAGTAAAAAAATAAAAAAACTAACTAACTAGATAGATAGATAGATAGATAGATAGATAGATAGATAGATAGATAATGATAGATGATAGATAATGATAGATAATGATAGATAGACAAACAGATAAATAAATACATACATATATACATACATACATAAATAAATAAATATGGCTGTGTGAAAGTTTTACATACATAAAACTAAGCATGAATCCCAAAGCAGCTAAGGAAGCTCTGAAATATTACATATCAAGTGCAAAAACCATTTCTAGCTACTTTTTTAGGTTCCACTGGATAGACTTCAATCAGATATAGAAGTGTTTCCTCACTAAGAAAGTTCTTAAGGTTGTAGGAACAGTAGTACAAAAGTAAACATATTAAGAGTCCACAAGGAATGCATTTTCCCTTGAATCCATTTGCTCTTAAATAGATTTTCTCTTACCTTAAAGAACAAGAACGTTGGAACAGAACTAATTTCATATTTCTCCGACACTTCAGGCACAGCTTCAGCTTCCAACTGAAAAGCAACCAAAAAAACCCCCAGATTATTTTCATAATCTTCTTTAAAGTTCCACCGTGGGTGGCAGTGCTGCCTGCGATGTTCTGCTGGGCATTGCCTCCCCTTGCCCAGGGGCTGCTGCTGAACTTGGGAGGCATTTGCATTTAGATGAGGCTGCCTGGGCTGTGTGTGCCCCCCTGGGCTGGCGGTGCCCAGGCAGGTTCAGAGGTTTTTATTTGGCTGCACATTCCAAGAGGCGCCTGGAGGCTGCGAAGAACATTTTTGGTGCCCTCGTGACCCTGTAAATGTTCAGTGCAGTGCAGCTCCCACTATATTGCAATGCATAAATCGCTGCCCCCAGCCCTGTCCCCCCGGGGAGGGCGCTGTGCCCGTAGCAATCCTGGCACTGCCCCATCGATCCTTCTGGGGGCTCTGCATCACCACTGACATTTGCAGTCCCCTGCAAAGGAGCCACCAAAAAGGAGAGGTTCTTCCCCTACTAAACTGCATTTTTAACTCCTGCAAGGCTGCTCAGTGGCAAATTTGAGCTTGTTGCTTCCTATTTAGTGCACCATTCGATGCACAAATTGAAATTACATCATGTAGGGGTTGGCTCTGAAAATACATCTTAATTAACTCACATTCTGAGCTGCCCCAGCTCTACAGGCTCTTAATGAATCCACAAATTCCAGAAGCAAACCAGGAGTATGAAAACTGAATTTCCCAGCCCCACATCTCCTTCTGTAAATCCATCCTCCAATGGAGAAACTAAAGCTATAAATTGAAAGCTTATGTTCAATTGAAGTTGAACTGAAAGCTTATATAGAATTGAAAGGGAACAGACAATTCCAATTATTTATCCTCTTCCCAGTGGCATATGATGGATTCTACCTTTGATATTCATTTTCTTTCCCAGTAAAACTTCCTGCTTGGATACTTATTTTATTTATTGTATGTATTTATTATTATTTATATATAATAAATAAAAATATAATTTTAGAGATAATTCCACTCAGAACAGATTTAATTTCATATTTCAGTAACTTGCTCTTACTGGCACAACTTTCCACCATGTTATTTCTAAGTGTTTTGGGATCTACACACACTTTAATTTCAAACATCTGAGGACTTACCAGCTTTTTGACAACTAAAAGGCAGATTTTCCACAAAGAACCTCCAAAATCCAACCCATTCCTTATGAGGAGCTTCTGCCCCCAAAACATATATCAGGGAAATTCACCCAAGAATTTCAGTGGCTTATTTCCTCTAAGCAAGTAATACCTAGAGGAGGGAAGCAGGGGGAAGGACGTGCCATTATCTTAGTTTTACAACACTGGACCACTGTGGAACTTTGTTAATAAAAAATAAATTGCAGCTGAATAATAAAGGTTATAAATAAATAATAAATAAATCTTTAAAATATTAATATTAATAATAATAAATATTAAAAAGGCAACTGAGAGTTTTCAAACTGTGTTGGGCAGACTAAAAGTTACTAAACCCCAGATAAATTTAAGCATCTTGAATTTGCAAGATGTTGACAAGTGGCCTTTTAAAGCTCTAAGTCATAAAGTACCATTCAAATAGTTTTTTCATGTTTTACAAACACCAGCTGAGAGGGGAATCATTAAAAACCCCCCACTGAGAACCTGAAGGACTGTCACCTGAGAGTGACAACATTGCACAGACTGAATTCACCTTCCTGAAGGCTCATCTTCAGTCCCACAGAAAACCTCTGGGAATTCTGAGGTCCCTTTAACATCCCCAGGGTTGGGGGAGCAGCCTGGTCTAGTGGAAGGTGTCCCTGCCCATGGCAGGGGGGTGGCACTGGATGGTTTTTAAGGTCCTCCCACCCCAAGCCATTCCAGGGTTCCATGTCTGACATGACCAAGCCACTCCAGGGTTCCATGTCTGACATGACCAAGCCACTCCAGGGTTCCACGTCTGACATGACCAAGTCACTCCAGGGCTCCACGTCTGACATGACCAAGTCACTCCAGGGTTCCATGTCTGACATGACCAAGTCACTCCAGGGTTCCACGTCTGACATGACCAAGCTCATCACTGGTGGCAGCACCTCTGGGATAACAGATTTAAACAGTGAAAATGTGTTCAACCCACCCCTTGAAATGTGAAGCCATAATGGCACCTGGAAAGCAAGCCCACCCCTATCTGGTAATACCTGAGTTTCTAAGAATGGCCCCCCTTTGGCAGAGCTGCTCTGCTGACTCACCTGCACGAAGGTGACCTGCGTGTGCTCCTTGGCCAGCGCGGCCATGACCTCGTTCATCTGCGCACACTGAGGGGCCCATGGTGCCCAGAAATGCACCACCACCAGGGACCTGGGGACACACAACACCACTGCATTCCCAAGGCAACACTCAAGCAAAACAAACAGAATCACACAGTCATTTGGGTTAGGAAAGAGCTCCCAAATCCTCGAGCCTACCCTGTGCCCGATGCCCACCTTGTCCCACCTTGTGTGCCACGGCCAGTCCTTCCTCAGGCACCTCCAGGGTAGGCACTCCACAAAAAACCCACCCACACCATTTTCCTAAGCAAGAAGTAAATCCAGCAAGTGAAACCAGGAATGTTTTCTAGGACTTGCCCAGAGAACTTCAACCCTTCTCAGGAAACACTCCAAGCCCCAACCAGCCTCAACACAAATCAAACTCCACACTGTAATGCTGCTTTTCTGCTTTGATTCACTTCCACTTCTTATTCCAGCCTCAGTCAGGTTTCCTGGAGTGTTTGGGATTAATTCCACACAGCATTTAAAGCTGGGAAGCCACAGGTGTGAGCAGAAATCCCACCACTCTGGGTACCAGGAGGGAATTCCCATGGACTTCAACATACTTTGATGACAACAACAGCAAGGTATTGGAATTTTAAATTCCCTTTTCCAGGTTTGCTGAGGTCAAACCCACTGGATAATGGGAATAAAGAAGAAAAGATACTATGTACTATATTATTTGGAAATATAAAGAAATCCAGTCAACAATTCCACATAAACCATTTGGAGTCTTTTGTTACTAAATAATGGATGTTCACCATAAATTTTTACAGCTATATGGGCAGCACAACATCCCAACTGGACCAGTGACCTCCTGTAACCACACACCCTGAATGCTTTAAAATTCAAAAACTTGATTTCCCAAAGCAATTCTGGAAGATTTTGGTAGAAAACCAATAGGAAAACCTTTCTTTTTGCCCCCCATGCCCTCAGAGTGTGGTCCTGCTAGAAAAGCCAATGAAGTTATGGAGTGACAAGGCAGCTCTGCTGTTGTGCAAGTTCCACCCTTGCACACCAGAGCTCAGGAAAGGTCCAGGACAACCTTCTCAGGGTTCTCACCAGTACAGGCTCTCCAAGACTCTTGTACATGACATCCCAAAATTGTCTCTCTTGAATTCCAATGAAACAGAGCAGGGAAGAGGAAGGTTCCAGCCCAGGCCCCCTCAATGACATGGATCTCCTCAGCATTCCCACAGCTGGCAGCTCACCCAGCCACTTTAATTAAGATTTCTGAGCCAGCAGGGACAAGCTCTTCACATCACACCAATCAACAGAGAGTAATGAGAACGAGATAATGACGCAGGTTGGGCACTGATAAGTCTGAGAATGCCCAGAGACAATGAGGGAACATTTAAAATGAGAAAAGCAGCAGCAACTTGCAGATGTGTAGGACAAGTCCTAGCAAAGCCAAGGGTGGCAGGAGGGACACCAGGGGGCACAGCAGGGGCCTCATGGCCACACATCAGGCCAAAGCACCAATTACTGACTCCATGCTCCTTCTTGCCACTGACTTCTCCATTCTGCACCAGGACTGCAGACTCTTACCCTGCATTTCCCAAGCTCTCAGTTTAATTCAGGGCACAGCAGGGCACAGCTGAGCACAGGAATGGCACAGGTCAAATAATCACAGGATTATTTTATCCTCCTCCCACCAGAGCTTCTCCTTCCTTCCCAATTCTCCTTCCTTCCCAACATCCAGCTCTAAGACACTCATTTTTAACATTAATTTCAATTTAACATAATTTCAGTTGCACCAAGAGTTTTGGGGTTGTTTTTTGTTGGTTTGGTTTTTTGTAATTCATTCACAGAATATTTCCAATTTTGCAACTGAACTGCCCTCTGAGCACTTTAATTTAACCTTAAAAAACAGCCAGAGTGAATGACAATCCCAGCTTTGTAACTGAACTGCCTTCTCTGTATCTGAGCATTTTAAGCTTGAAAAATACCCAGAGTAATTCAAAATATTAAGAGAGGATAAAAAGAAAGAGTTAGCAAAATTAAGCACATAAGTGATTTTAAACCAAATATTCCCTGCATTCAGCCGAGGCATTTCTAACATCTCCACTATTACCTACAAAAGAGGATGGGAACAAAATGGTTATGACAAGTCCCAATTTTTCTCTTTAAACCTTAAGAGTTACATTTATTCTACAGCACAAACTTATTGATAACTTGATGCAAGAAACATGAATTTTCTTAAACAAGAAATACTATGAAAACGAAGTGCAATTATAAATTCTGGCAGTTGCAGCTGATTGGTGGTAATTTCATTATTTTGGAAAAATCAGAAGGATCATTTAAGCCAAAATTAGCAGTAAACCAGCCCTCAGCCTATCCTTAAAAATTCGGTCTATTTTTGTCTTAGGATTTATCACTCAAGATAAAACCACTTCCTATAAGAAACTCTTTCCTTACCCATCTTAAAAAAATTGAATATTCAGAACTACTTTTTTACATCTTCAATTGTCAAATTCACGTGATAATCTAAATACAGAAGGTACCTTAAGTCAGTGAATGTGTATTTTTAAAGTTCTACTACTGTTTAAAATCAAGACCACTAAAAAAAAGAAAAACTTCTATGACTGGGGGCTTTTTTCTGTTCTGTTTGGTTGGTTTTTAGTAGGAACAAAACCCAAACCCAAATGTTTTCAAATGAAGCAGAGCAAGAGCCTTATCAGTACTATCAACTCGTCTTAGGTAAAAAAAAAATGTATTAAAAAACCAATTCCATTAAAAAGAAAACTGAATCACCTTCTGCAGACAAAGGGAGTGAGAACGTTAAGGAGG
The DNA here is from genome assembly GCA_035583235.1 of Hafferia zeledoni. Classification (NCBI taxonomy): domain Eukaryota; kingdom Metazoa; phylum Chordata; class Aves; order Passeriformes; family Thamnophilidae; genus Hafferia; species Hafferia zeledoni. The sequence continues at coordinate 35,118,622 of JAWWEV010000169.1, read as the reverse complement.
GTTTTGCTGAAAATAACTTTAAAACATTGTTTTGTTCCTGAAGCCATTTTCATTCGGCACATGAGTTTCCTCTGCTATGTGTCTACACAAGAATTCAGCTGAAGGACAATTCAGAAAAGAAACTGAAAGTGATGCAGCAAGTCCCAAAGAATTTTGGGTTCTTCTTTCTATAGTCAGCATTTATCAAGGTTTCCTTGTACTGTCCTTAAAATGGGTTTCACCACCCTTTAAATCACTCAGTTTATCAGTAAAGAGCCCATTCATCTGTAATTACAGTGATGGTTATTGCGACTCTTCCCTCCCAAAACACAACCCGTGCATGAGATGCTGGAGTAACATCCCTGGGAGTGTCCCAGGCCAGGCTGGACAGGGCTTGGAGCACCCTGGGCTGGTGGGAGGTGTCCCTGCCCATGGCAGGGGTGGCACTGGGGGGGCTTTGGGGTCCTTTCAGCCCAAACCATTCCATGACTCAATGAAAGGAGGATTAGTCTATTTTTAGAGCATTAACCCAGGTTAGTGTTGAAGCAGCTGTGCCCCCTCTGGAGCCTCTCAGGATATTCTCCCCAGCTGTGCCCCCTCCCGAGCCCCTCCAGCTGTGCCCCCGCCCCGGACCGCTCCCAGCTGTGCTATCCCGGCTCTGCCCCCCCAGCTGTGCCCCTCCGGAGCCTCTCCAGCTGTGCCCATCCAGCTGTGCCTCCCTGGACCTCCTCAGCTGTGCCCCTCCAGCTGTGCCCTCCCGGCTCTGCACTCCCCGCTGTGCCCCTCCGGAGCCGCCCCAGCTGTTCCCCTCCAACTGTGCCCCCCAGCACCCCGCGACTCTCCCCCTTGGCTGGTTTTCCCTTTCCCCACGCGGGTTCCATTGATCGGCAGCCCCGGCCCGGCCCGGGGGCACCGCGGGGATGGCACCCCGGGAGGGGACAGGGGGCTGGCACCAGGGACACCCCCAGGACACCCCCCGGACAGCCCGGCCGCCGTGCCCTCACCTGTCCCGGAGCTGCAGCAGCTCCTGGAACTGCTCGGCCGATGCGGCGGCCGCCACCGCCCCCGCCATGGCCCGGCAGGGACACAGGGAGGGGACACGGCCACGTGGATCCGGCGCGTCATGTGGTTCCGCCTGCCCACGTGTGCCAGGGCACAGCACAGCCCGTCCTGCCCTTTCCCTGCCTGCCCACATGTGCCAGGGCACAGCACAGCCCATCCTGCCCCTTCCCTGCCTGCCCACGTGTGCCAGGGCACAGCACAGCCCATCCTGCCAACCCCAGCTTGGTCCCTGCTCTTCGTGCCACAACACCCTCATCCAGAGTGGGATGTTTGGATCC
>JAWWEV010000169.1:35083877-35097869 GCA_035583235.1 Hafferia zeledoni | reverse complement strand
TGGGCTTTAAGGTTTCTTCCAACCCAAACCAGTCTGTTACTCAATGAATTTCAGACTAACCAGGTCCAAGCAGAAGGATCAGTGTGGAGTTCCCCTCTGATGGGATTTGGACTGACTGAAACACAGAGCTTGGTCTAAGTTTCTTTAAAAATAACACTGCCAGGTAAAGTGAGCTCCATGGGTTTACAGGTTTTGAAGAGCAGATGATTCAACAGCAGGATGAATAAATAATGAAGGAAACTGAGATTATAAATTGTACTTCCTCCTTTGAAAGGCCTCGTCTCCTGATTCATCATTATAAATGCCTTACAAACTTCGGGTCATTTACAAAATAATAGAACGCTTTAAGATTACCCTTAGCTTTATGTAAATGTAATTTTAATATTCTATCTTCATTAATTATCTAATCTTGGGAGCAAATAAACTCCTGACACAATTCTGTAGCTATTTTGCCGGCAGGATTTCCTTTGAAGTTGACGGCAGTTGTAAGAGGAAGTGGATGACAGGACTGAGCCTCACCGGCACTTTTAGAAGAGAAACTTAAACAGTAGCTGAAAATCCAGACTTCCTGTGGGCACAGAGCTATTCCTGCACTGCCACATATTCATTAGTGCCAGAAAAGAGGTGGCATTTTATTCCCACTGCTCCCATTCCAGGGGTGTGGGAGGGCTTTGTTCTCACCCCCACACAGTCCTGCATTCTCCACTTTGCTCTCAGTGCAGTGCCTGGCCCTGCATGAAGACCCAGTGGGGTTCAGGGGTCTGGAGTTGGACCTGGTGTATCTCTGTAGCTCTATTTTCTCTCTATAGCAGGTTTAGACATCAAATAGTTTTGGCAGGTGGGTGTAGGTAAGACCATGCTCTGTGGAGCAGCGTGAGTGGGTGAGCATCACCCACAGCCTGGACCGCAGATGTCACAGCATCAGGGAGTGGTTTGGGCTGCAAGGGACCTTAAAGCTCACCCAGTTCCACTCCGTGCCATGGGCAGGGGCACCTTCCACTGGAGCATGTTGCTCCAAGCCCCATCCATCCAGGAGCTGATGCCACAGTGAGAGCCTCCCACTTGTATCCCCACTCAGTGTCCCATTCCTAGGTCAATGCAGGCAAATTAGCCTGGATGTGTTCTCCCTTATTTTGAATTTCACCAGCCATACACATATAAATGCTCATATTAAAAGGAATTCATTAATAAGTCTTATTTTGTTTCTTTAGTGCAAACCCAGTCCATGAGATAGAAAAGCACCAGGTTCAATATCCCCATCCTGAGCCCAGGCAGCAGCAGGGCTGCTAATGGTCCCCTCAGAGCTCATCAGCTGAGGCAACAGCTTTCCAAGTGTGAGCTCTGGGTTGCACAACCCCAGGGCTGTTCATGACAGCCCCCAGTTCCCCGTCTGCTCCCTGCAAGGTGGAGCTGTGGATCCCAGCCCCTCGCTGGCATTAATAATCTGATCCATGTCTGTCGATTATTTTAGTAATTACTCCACATAAAAAGACTACTGAGTATGATTACAAATATGGCTTTGTTTTGACTGTCTGCTTTGGTGGGCAATAGCAGCTGCCTGAATTCCTTGACTTGGTTTAACAATATAAATAATGTTGGCTGTGGTTTCCCACTGCCTCACACTGACCCCAGGAGTATAAACTTAATAACACAACCCTCTAATAAACTCAGCTGCAAACTGTTCAAAGTTCAGAAATTAAACCTTATTTGCATGCAAAAAACACATCAAAAGAACGTTAAGGGCCGAATTCTGTTCTTTTGAAGATCTGCAGGCACTACTTGCATATTGGTGCTGCTGTGCCCGTGGCCAGGGGAGCAGGATGGACCCACAGCCTGGCCCATTGCCTGCCCTGCCCAGGGGCTCCCTGGGGGCTGGCAGGGCTGGGCAGGGGCTCCCCAGAGCTGTCTGTACCCAGGCCAGGAATGCCCGTGGTGCACAAGCTGTGTTATCACCTCCTCGCTCCTTTTTTCCACCCCTGACACCAGCTGGGACCATTCCTGGCTGGGAAGACACGTGAAACTGCAGTGAGAAAACAGCATTATACAGAAATACCCCATAAGTGACCCTGTGGCTGGCCCGGAGCTGTTGGAATGACCAGTGCCCTCTGGATGCTCCCAGAGCAAAGAGTGCCCAGCGGGTCCCCTGCCCTGTGCCCACCTGCCCGCGGCACCGCAGAGCTCCTGTTTCCCTGGGAATGTCGCGGCTGGAGGGCGGATGGGGGGCCGGGGGGACGCTCGGGCTTCTGTCCCGACCAGGCTGGTGGCACACGAGTAACTCAGCCTTGCCACCACAGGAAGGAGCTCCAGCACTGCTCGTGAAGCCGCTCCCTGCTCCCTCCGAGCCGCACAGACAGCTCTATTTGCTCGCATTTCCTTCTCCTGAGCATCTTCACCTCTCCCCAGCTCAAACACTGCCATGGCCGAGGGGCTTGGAGGAAGCTCAGCTCCATCCTCTCCTCACGCCAGCGAAGGGAAGGCACGGGATGGGGCTCAGGACACACGGGCAGGACCCTCGGCTGATATGAGCCTTGTCCGGGCTGGAAACCAGCCCTGCCAAGGGAAGGCACGGGATGGGGCTCAGGACACACGGGCAGGACCCTCGGCTGGTACCCAGCCGTGCCCGGGGCTGGCAGAGCTGCGATCTCCCTTCCCGGAGCGGGCGATTCGCAATTCTGAGTGAGCTCAAAGATGACAATGTCCTGGTTTACGTGGTTTACCTGGTTTACACGGAGCAACCTTTGCCGGGTCCTGCAGCAAAAGAACGGCTGAAACATTGATCAGCCCTTCGAGGGCTCCTGACAGTGGGATCTGTCCACTCCCGGTGGGATGTCTGTGGGTGGGTCCTCAGCAGGACCCCCAACAGCCCCGGGAGAGGCTGCAGAGCAGCCACTGAAAGAGGCACAGCAGCACCAGCTCGGTCAGAAGGGATTCTGAATTCTAACCCTCACGAGTTCACAAGAACCGTGTGGCCACACCAGTAACTCAGCTCCCCCCTCACCAGTGTGGATCTCCAAAGGCAAATCTGGCCATGGACACCCACCCCAGGCAAAGCTGGGTGCCCAAAAATGATGCCCACCCAAGCCCAGCCCAGCCCCAGCTCTGCCAGCAGAACCTGCCCAGAAGTGCCAGTGCCTCCGTGAAAATCCACAGCAGTAACCACATGGGGGGATAAATTAATGATGTGTGGGTGCTCAGAGGGTTCCCCTGTGCTTCCTTCCCCACAGTGCTTACGGTTTCAGAGAGTCACAGAAGGGTTTGGGTTGGACACGACCTTAAAGACCACCCAAGTGTCCCTTGGCCACCTTCCAGTCACCTCCTGCCATGATGCCATGAAGTGTAAAACACAGGCCACAAAAAAGGAATCAAAATATAGCAGAGAAGCGTTTTTTGGATAAAAATTAAATTTGAGTAAAAGTATGTTCATAAAATACCTAAGTGGAAACCACAGTGTTTGTCCCCACTGTGTTACAAAGGGAGTTTTGGTTCCAGGACACCCCCAAAGGGGACAGACCTTTATTTAGGAAACTGAAAAAGCACAAATGCAAAGCAAATTTCAAAATCCATTAGTTAAATCAAGGTTTCTCACTTTTTGATTTAAATCCTGATTAAAAGCATTTACTTGGCTGATTTCAATCAATCCACACCGTCTGTCTTGGCTGATCTCGAGCAGTTAAATAAGAGCAGAGAAAATCATCGATAACCCATCCTGTGGCACAGATGAGGAGCAGCCCCACGGGGACGGTGCTCCTGCTTCTCATGTGGTGGTCCCTGGATTTTTGAGGAGTGACACAAGCCCAGAGGAAGCCACAAAAAAGGGTTTGTACCTGCAGGTCTGACAGGAGGCAGACAAGGGGAGGGCTCAGTCAGCCAGGGTGTGTAACAGATATTTACTCTCCCTGAACAGAGCCTGAAACACCCCTAAGTGACACACACCCTTCAATTAACACAAAAATTAGTTTTCCTGAGTTTTCCCCTGCTTTGGGAAACTTTGCACAGGAATATGGGCCAGGGATGGGGACGATGCACCTGCAGATGGTCAAACACAGATGGTCAGACATCATGGAATAATTTGGGGAAAGCCCTCTAAGACCACAGAGTCCAACCAGCCACCCAGGACCACCAGGATGATAAACAGAGCAGGGAAAGCTGCACCAGGGAGAGGAGGGAGAGCCCAGGGAAGGCAGTGGGTGCCGGGGCTCAGTCGGAGCCGTCGCGCCCGTCATGGAGCCGTTTCCCATGTTTGGGCAAATTCCCTTTAGGCTGCAGTTCCCCAGTTGTCTAATTGTCCTTGATGTATGTTCTGTCCCCCAGGAATGCCATCCAGACCTAGCAGCTCCAGATGTCTGAATATTATGCAGGAAGCTGGTAAACAAATTCCTCCTATTTTTCCTGTGAGCAATTAGTAACGTAGGAAGAACACATTGCTGAGCAGGCGAGGAACCCAGCACACATATTTCAGATGCAGTTAGAGCCACTTAACGCCTCTGGAAGGGTGAGGAGCACTGAATATTGTAAATCTGTTCCATCACCCCTTGTTGCTACAAAATCCTGAAAAAGTAAAAATGAGGGGAAAAAAGCAAATGTTGAAGTAAGAGTTAAAATGGGGACAAATTAGTGATTTCAGCACCTACCAGAGTAACTATCTCTCAGGCTGACAGAATTGCTCTGCCAGCTCCCTTCAAACAGCTCTTTTAAGCAATTTCAACTTTTTAGTCCAACTTTAGCTTTGGAGGAGGAACCTGCCTGCTTCCTGTGCTTCCCCTCGCCATTAATTTCTTTGCCTGCTCCAGCAATCCTGCCCTGGGAGGGATGGCTTAGGTGGCTTCAGGAGTCTTTGCCAGCATTAATTGTTATGATTTTAGAGCCCCAAGGGGTGAAGACTTTGAAAAAGAGAATTTGTTTCAAAGACTGAGAGGAAAATGAAAAAATCCAGCACCATGTTAGTGCACAACTCCAGCACAGAGACAGTGCTGGGGAAACTGGAAAGAGAATTAAAGGGTTCCAGCTCCTGGGCTGCAGGGACAGCACTTGTGCAAAGCACAAGCCACACATTCACATGCTGGAAGTTTACAAACTGGGGAAGTTTGGGAGCAACTTAATAAATTTTGCTGTGAAAAAGAGCTTTATGTGGCCTGGCTGCCCAGGAGTTACCAGAGCCATGGCACTTTCTGGGAGGATTATGTTTGTCTCTGTTAGGACCAGACTGAGAGCTCTTCGTTGCTAAAGCACACAACTGTGGCACATTCCTAAATAAAGAGCTCTACCAGAGTGAGTTTATCATCTTTTTAGGCTTTCCTTTGGTCTTATGGCAGATGTATTGCCCCAAGAACTGGGAAAACCTGGAAGGAGAAGAGGCAGCTCCTCCTTTGCACCTTCAGGGTGTTTGGCACGTGGCACCTCAGTGGCCACCTGGCACCAGAGCACCTGTCTGAGGGTTCCCCTCCACAGGCACCAGCTCCAGCCCTTGGCTCTTTCCCTGTTGTACCTCACCCCAGCACAGTGCCCAGGGAGCACTGGGCACCCCTCTTTGCTCAACCCCACTGCTCTGCTGCCTGTCCCCAGCCCTGGGAGCTGCAGAGGAGCTGTGGGCACTGTGACACCCTTGTTGACCAGCCCTGCCAAGCCATGTGGGGGTGGTGGCCATCACGCTCATCACCTTCCCCAGTTCAGGGACCGAGGTGATACCTGAAAACATCAATCCCAAAGTGAATCTGACCTTCAGATCACACTGTGTCCCATTTGGTACATTTTTGTTCTGGTAACTGTGAAGAAATTCTCCTTCCTGACACTTTTTGGCATTGCCCTGCCCAAGCAACAAGCCCCAACCACTGCTACAGACCAGATGCTAAATCCAGGGCAAGCAGGAGCTGGTGCTACAATGAATGGCTTCCCTAGTCTCTTTGGGACAGTTTATCCATTCCCTACAAGCACCCTAAGCCCCAGACAGGGTTAGGGACAGTCAGAGTTTCAGCCACAGTCCTCCAACTGCAGCTCTAAGAGGACCATCGCATTTTTCTGAGCATCTTTTATCCCATTTTCTATTTTTCACCTGTATAACCCCTATATAATGGGTTGGTGAGTTGGCCTTAGATGGCCTGTCCCTGTTTCCCTTGGACACACAGGGGGTTTGGTGCCACCTCTGCTTAGGGAAAGGGTGCAGGAAACCTGACCCAGGGCTTTTCAAGCCTTCTCAAATGAAGGTTTAAAATAGCCCCAGTGACCTGGTGAGTGACCACAGCAGCTTAACGAGTTCTCTCTAACCACCAGCTAAGAGAGAAGCACAAGAATGGAGTTGTGAACAGAAGGATGTCTGCACTGAGCAGTTCACAGGTGATGTTCACAACCCCCCCAGTGCCCTGAAACACCAGCTCTGCAAAGGGTATTTAAAGATCCCTTTCAAGCTCATTATCCTTAAGCAAAAATAAACTGCAAACATGCAAAATAAGTGTCCATTTGCTATTTTCATCATCTCCGCTTCCTCTGGCTCAGGTGTGTGTGGAGCCTGTACCTGTTGGAGGACTAAGATCATTCCTGCTCCTTACTGAGATGAAGGAATTAAATACAAAATCTTCTGTAGGAAGCAATTGTGAAGTGTGGAAGTTTCTAGTCAGGCAAATAAATTGGATTTAAGTATATTACAGTCATAATCTTTTTCTGCCTCTCTCCAGACAGCCTTTGTACATGGAGAAATGAGAATGTATTCTCAGACAAATCTTGACCTGAGGGAGAAGGCTGCGGGAATCTGGATTTTCAATAACATAAGACAATAAAGCTCAGACTTCTAACCTGCCGCAATATGGTAAAAGTATAAAGAGCTTAGCAACTAATAAAAGAAAAGGGTCTTCCAACTCATATTTGAAGATCTAGACCCCCAAAAGGACACTTCATAAAGATCATAATGGGTTAGTCAGTATCTAACAGATACCATGTACCTTGTTGACCAATTGTCTGACAGTTGTCTTCTGCAGGCCTGGATATTAATAAGCCTTGTGTTGATTTCCTTGGGGTATTTTGTCTTCGTAATTGTACATCTACTTGTTGTGACACTGCAGCTCGCTATATATTTATTTAATGTGATTCCTATAGCACAAGCCTCGGTGGCTGTGTGGCATTGTTTCCCTCGGATGATATGCACACACTGCAAATTTCCTCTCCCTCTGAGCTGTGGCGAATCAAAGCCGTGCCAGGGAAAGGCAGAGCTGGTCTTGGGGCAAGGAGGAAATCCAGATGTGCTTCCCCCTTAGGTGTGAATATGTCTTACTCCTTGCATTACACTGGGAATACAAAGGGATTCAATTATCGCCACATTTTGATTTCTAATAATAACAAAAACTCCTTCTAGAAGGGATTCCATTAAATAATGTTTTGACAGATAATGCTGGTGTAAAGTAGCTGTCAGTCACACAGCGAGATCAAGGGGAAACAGATGCACGAGGCAGATCACAGAGAGGCTTATGGAGGGAAAATGAAGCCTGTTCCAAACTCCTCTCACTAACAAAACAAAGGCTGCCTGTGGCCTGATCCTGCTCTCACCACTTTCTGTGCAGCTACCGAGGAAAATGCAAATATTTAGAGATAAGTTGCAGTTTTCCATAGATTCCCAAATACAGGGGTGTTTAAAGGGCTCTGTGTTTGCAGCTCTCTCAGTCATACGAGGCAGAGGGAGCAGTGGTGGCTTTCACTTGTCCTGGTGGGTCCTTGGCCAACCCATCCCTCTTTCCCTGCACCAGTCCCTGGCCAGGACACCCTCCCTGGCTTTCAGAGAGGCTGCTCATGCTTGATGCAAGTCTGGAAACACCAGACTGACCCAAATACCAATTTAATTTGTCCCTGGGAATAAAACTCAGCCCCATTTGCTGCTTGGCCCATCCAAGGTGAGAGGATTTGTGCCCTGGTCTGCAGCTAAAGGGAAACTTCCTTCCTTGGTCCCACCTTCATCATCGTGGAGTCTCAGACTAGGTTGGATTGGGAAGGACCTTAAAGTCCCTCCAGTGCCACCCCTGCCATGGGACACCTTCCCCCTAGTCCAAGTTGCTCCAAGCCCTCTCCAACCTGGCCTGGGACACCTTCATTGCATTCGTTAAATGTTTTCCTTTTGCTCCTAGTTCTGCACAAAATTCCACACAAATGCTTTATCACAACCCTCTTTTCTCCACTAACTCACCCCAATTTGGTGATCCCAGTTCCCAACCACCACAAGCCCCTCAGGGTCACCCATGCTGCTCTTGCCCCCTCCTGAGGCTTTCCATGTCCTGCCTCCAGCACAGGATTCAACAGAGATTTATCCCACTGGAACAACACAGTGGGGGGAGCCTGTGCTGGAGGAGACATAGGACAGCACTAAAATTGAGTGTATTTATTTATAGCAGTATCTAAAGTCACAGCAAGTGTGGTGTGAGCAGCTGCCTGATGCAGAGGGATCTGCAGGTAACATTTCCATACCTGGCCCTGGCACATCCCAGGATAACAAAAATCATTGGAAATGAGAGGAATACCAGAAATGTGTTTCAAGGCATTTGCTTCAGGGCCAGAATAACTTACAACTAATTACAATATTTAAAAATATATCTGCAAACTTTCCAGATGAGTTCTGAAATAGCTCATTGAAAGCTATTAACTATAAACTATATTTACAAGTTATTCAGCTCTTAAAAATTAGATCTGATTATTTCCATTGCTAAACTCCTGGAAACTGGGTACATAGATTTGAATATGGGGAAAAAATACACACATAGCAAAGTCACTGCTTTATTTCCTGGTAACTCAAGGGTCAGACATGACAAATTCCAGGTCCTTCTCCCAGATCAGCTCCCCTACCCACTGATGCTGTTCCAGGGTGCCAGAGGAGGGATGAGGCCAACCCCAGTCACAGGGAACTGTGTGACACCCTTAACCTGCTCTAGAGGAATGTTGTTACCTTCAACTAAAGTGTTTTAACCTGAAATTTTCCATTTCTAGGTGAAATTTCAGTTAGGGGGGAAAAAAACCCCCTGAAAATAATAAAAGTTATTAGAAGGAAGAAATGAAGCATCAAGGGATTTGCTCCATCACCTCCATATTCCTGCAGTCCCTTCCCCACCAGAGATAGGGGTAAAAACACAAATATTTCCAGGAAACCACTAACCCAGAAGATAAGGGGGGTTTATTATGGGGTGCTGTGCTCATGGGAAAGTGCTGCAAATTAAGGGGTAATCAAAGGAATAATCTATCTGGATAATCCCAGCAGAAACTGCTCCAGGACCGTGCAAGAGCCAAGGGAAATGGGGAGTGCTTCTTCTTAAATGGATTATTAATCTAGAGTGGTCTGAAGCTCAAGGCACAGGGAGTGCTTCAGGTAGAGTCAATAAACCTGTGTTTTTCAGACAGATTGCATGAAATATTTCCCTTTAAGCACCCAGGATTAGTGGCAGGAGGATGCTCTGCCCCAGCAACCCCAGCATGGCCAGCACGTGGCCTCGGGCACCAGGGACCTGCTTATTCATTTGTCTTTTTTTAAACCCTCAGACAGAGTTACAAGATAAGACACAAGTGTAACTAAACTTAACAAGCATCTAATTTTATCCTTTGTTTTGCTGGGTAAACATCAGCTTACAGAGTCAGAGCTGAGAACTGCAGCTACACATGGGAGTGAAATAACAATTATTTGCTACAAAATAGACTGTATTTTAGTGATTTTGTGGTGACTTTATGAAACTGTGGGTGAAAAGTTTCATTTCCTCCCTTTTTACCTGAAGTTCCTTAACTAAATTAATTTCCATAAGTGCATTTCTCTGAACAAAACAACAAATGGGTTTTAGTTGCCCCCAGAACTCCTCTGGACAGGAGCCCCTGTACAGACTCCACACACAGGTCTTTGAGCAGAACTGTGCTGAAACATGAATTTTAATGCCACCAAGGTGCTGAAAATTAACAAAGTTCTGCACAAAAATGTTACCTGTGAAGGTCAGGATACACTCAAACCTCCCGTGACTGAACTAGAAAAAATTTGTGGAAAACGTCCCATCCCTGGAAGTGTCCAAGGCCAGGTTGAACAGGGATTGGAGCAACCTGAGATGGTGGAAGCTGTCCCTGCCCATGGCAGGGGGTGGGATGAGACAAGCTTTAAGTTTCTTGCCAATTCAAACTAGTCTGGAATTCTATAAAAATGCCAAACCTTGATCACCTCAAAACCATCAGCAACTCCACCCAGAGCAGAACTGCTGGAATTTGGTGTGCCATTCTGGGGATGGTCCTGGCTGGTGCACAGGGAAAGAAAAGCACATGCCAATGCCTCAGCAAATGATAAATAAAGTATTATGATCTTCTCACTTGGTTTATCATTGATTTTAGGCACTGTGCTGCAGCACTGGCTCCTGCAGCTGCCCGTCATCTGACAGCGTTTCAGTCACCTACAACTTTTCCATCTCCATTTTCGAGCTGCTGTTTGACTTGGATGATCCAGCCCACGTTTCTGGCTCTCTGCTGCTGGTGACCCAGCCCAAGGTGCTGCTCTGGGAAATGGGCTGTCACAGCTCCTTTTCCTGCTGCATTCCAGCACTGAGGTTGCACCAGAACCAAGGGCAGGGGTCTGTGGTCCAGCAGCTGAAAACAACCTCCTTGCTGGGGGAGGCAGAGGGAACCAACCTAATGTGCTCTTGCCATGTGGTAATTTTCCAGATAAATGGACAGTTGCTTCAGCAGCTCCACTGTTGAAGGTCAATGATCCATATAATACGGGCAATTACAGAAGTATTTCCATGGCACACTCGGTGACAAATTTTTAGTGCAAGACAACAGATAAACTGGAGCAGCAGCACCAGGATGAAGGGACAAGACTGGGAATCCCACACCCCAACTCCTGTCTGGTGTTTGCTGGAGGAATCAGCTCTTCCTCCCTGTCTCACCTCATCAGTTTGTCCATTTTCTCCTATTTTGGCATTTCTTAATCCACTTAATACTGAACCTAAATTACCACCTCATGACTTTCACCCAGCCCACTTTTTCCTGCCTTCTAGTTCAAAGTTAAGCACTTGGATGTTTTATAAAGATTCTCTAGGGCTAAAGGAAAGGAAAAAAAAATCAAATAAGGGCAAACTCCTCAGCAATTTGAAAACTTGGGCTCCCAGCAGAGGCACAAACAGAACCATTTCTAATTGCATTTCAAAGCAAGGCAGAAAGCATTTTCAGGAGTGTGTTCTGCTCATGCTCTGCCAAACACCACACACAGGCCTGGCTGGAATCACAGCTCACATGCTCCTGGGTCAGCTGTTGGAATGAAGATTCCAAGCAAAACAGGGTTTGTAATAAATAGTTGTTCTGTGTAATGAGGTGTGTGTGAGGTCTCTGGTGACAGGACCTGAGGGAACGGCTGGAGTTATGTCAGGGCAGGGTCAGGTTGGATCTCAGGGAAAGGTCCTTCCCCCAGAGGGAGGTGGGCACTGACCAGGCTCCCCAGGGCAGTGGGCACAGCCCCAGGGCTGCCAGAGCTCCAGGAGGGTTTGAACAACAGGACAGGTTGGGATTGTTGGAGTATCCTGGGCAGGGCCAGGAGCTGGACTTGATCCTTGTTTGTCCCTTCCATCTCTGGGTATTCTGTGGAATAGCCCCTTGTACCGTGGCATGGGCTGTCTCAGCACCACCTGCACACCCCCAAAGCCCAGGCATTCCTGCAGAGCATTACAATGTGCCACAAGAAAACCATGGCCAACTCTCTGGAAATATTTCCCAGCACCCCAGGGTCCCTCCCCAGCAGCAGCAACAGCTCCAGCTCGGAGCTTGTAAAAGCAGAGAGCTTCCTGCACCTTCAGCACCTGCTTATAAACCCCAACACCCCCCAGAGTAAAACATCAGGTGCCCTCAGCCAGGCAGGGGCTGGGGAAGTTTAACACTAAACACGTAAGACCCTGAAAGACTTGTGTGATTTCTGATGGGAATACATTAAACCTGTGGTAGTGCCTCCCCTGTGGATTGTACTTCTGTTTCACTTCCAGTTTACTGCTGCTTTTACCCATCATGTCAGGGACAGGCTGCCACTTCATTGCACCAAAATGAGCAGCAAACACCCGTAAAGAGCAGCCCTAATGGTGGAGCAACTCACCAGGGACAGCCTTGGAGTTGTTCAAGAACCTATTGCAAAATTTAAGCAGATTTTGCTAAAAAGGAAAGAGAGAAGAAAGAGAGACTTGAAATGCTGGAATTTAACCTTCATGTAGCAAATGAAAGGATGTTTTCAGGGATACCCATGGCAGGAGCTGTCTCTCTCTCCCTCTCTCTCTCCCCACCAGAAGGAGCACTTGGCAGAAGACAGGACTGAGATGGGGTTTATTTGCTTGTGCAAATAAGTGATTTTGAATGAGATTTATTAATAAAGGGGGAGTGTTTTTTGATATCTTGTGAGGTCAGTGGCTGATTTATAGAATAGGCATCACAAATCCACAGCCATGGAAGAGCTGGATGATCAGCAGATCAATGACTGGTTTGGGTTGAAAGGGACCTTTAGGTCTATCTAGTCCATGCCAGGGACACCTCCCACCAGACCAGGTTGATCAGATCTTGAAGAATTGACACCAACTTGTGTTTCTCCAGAAGGTCCATAGAGATGGGACAGTCCAGGGGCTGAGTCCTTCCATCACTGCCACCCTCAGGTCCCTCCTGCCCACCAACACCAGGATGAAACACCAGGAAAGAGCTCTCTCTAAACACACCAATTAAAAAAATTTAATTAGTTACTTATTTTTGGACACGAGGAGGAACTTTTCATGGAAAGGGTGGGCAGGCACTGGCAGGGGCTGCCCAGGGAGGGTTGGAGTGCCCAGCCCTGGAGGTGCCCAAGGCAGGACTGGCCATGGCACTGAGTGCTCTGGGCTGGGGGACAAGGTGGGCATTGGGCACAGGGTGGGTTTCATGGGCTGGCAGGGCTTTTCCATCTTTAATGACTCTATGATTCCCCATCCCTGCCTTCTTGCAAGTATCCCTGTGCCAGGCTCCTGGGGCACTTCTGTAACAGACAGCTAAATGTGGAAGGTCTAATCCAGCCAATCAGGAAGCTGCATTTGGCCAAGCTGCCATCAGGAGACCCTTCTGAACTACATTAATGCCAACAGTTTTAAAATAATTGATTTGTCATTGATCTGCCATTGCTGTGCAGAGCAGCCACAGCAAGAAAGTCCTGCATGTTTGTACCAAACTGTTCAGGAAGACACAACCCAGAAAATTACATGGAAGGGATAAATTTATTCTCTCTAATGTGAGCAGAGGCCTCTAATGGGAACTAAATACACTGGTTTTCCCTGTCCTGGGCAGCAGCTCATTGGGCAAACACTGCTCCTGCTGAGTACATAAAAACTCCTCCTCCAAAGCATCCCCCAACCCTGTTTTCCCTTGTAAAAATTATGTAATTGCATGTTGGTTCAGAAAATTGCATAGAAGTTGCCTCTATTATGATTAATTGTCCCCATGGCTTCTTGTAAAATTTTTCAAAGTTCCAGCTGGTCACACAGGGTTTGGTTTACAGAAGTGTTGCACATTATTAGATTTTCTGATAAAATGGGCTCTTTTGTGATTCAAAAGCTGCTGCTCCTCCAGACAACTGGCAACCTCTTTGTTATTCACCCCAGAGATGCAGCAGCCAACATGGAGTGCACTCAGATGAAAAAGAGGTATTCCCACTCAGACATGCAGATTGAGCACCACTTAGGCAGTGTCAACAAAGCAGCACCAAAGTTTGGGCACCAGCTGGAAGGAAAGGTCACCATTCGGGTGGGGTTTGCTGCCCTCGCCCTCACCCCGAGTGGGAGAGCTCAGAGCTGCTCCCAGGGAAGGGTCTGGCTCCGAGTCCTGCTCCAGGTTGGCATTTCTCATATCTACCTTCTGATAAATGGCAATTAAAGAAGTAGAATCCCAGAATCCCTGATGCTGGCAAAGCCCTCCCAGCCCATGGAGCCCACCCTGTGCCCAATGCCCACCTTGGCAAAGCCCTCCCAGCCCCTGGAGCCCACCCTGTGCCCGATGCCC
>JAWWEV010000169.1:35067561-35078666 GCA_035583235.1 Hafferia zeledoni | reverse complement strand
GAGCCCCCCCGCGCCGCGGCCGCGCTGCGCTGGGCGAGAAGTGTATTAAAGCGCGGGGAGCTCCCGCACACTCCGCCGCGTCCCCTCCTCAATAAGCGCTGCCCTCCGCGCGCCCCAGCGACGCCCGCGCAAGGTAAGCGCCCGCGGCCGCCGCTGCGCGGGGCGGGGAGCTGCGGGATGGGGCGCGGGCGGGGGGCGCGGGTAGCTGAGCGCCCGCTTACCTGGGCCGGGCCGTGCAACTCTGCGCGCACCCTGCGCGCCCCTGCGCGCCCCTGCGCGCCCGCAGCTGTCCCGCCGCGCGGGGACTCGGCTGTGCCCGCGGGTTTGAGCGTCCCGCCGCTTGCGCGCAGGTAGCGCGGTGGGGATGCTGCGCGGCCGCCAGGAGCGCGCCCGGCCCTGCGCGGCTCTGCGCGGCTCTGCGCGGCCCTGCGCGGGGTCTCGGCGGCGCGGAAGGGTCTCCGGGGCTTTTTTCCCCCCTCCCGGGCACAGGAGGGGAGAGCCGGGCGCTGCCCGAGCCGTCGCGCCGAGGTGGCCGGGCTAAAAGGCAGAAAGCAATTAAAACTCCTCCTTTCGGATTAACAACCAAAAATTGATCGATCTGTCAGGAATACTGTTGATTTATGAAAGGTGCTTATTTCCTTGGTATGGAGAATTTTATGTTCTCTAGGTGAAACTGAGTTCACCCAGCTCCAGAGTAGATTGATGTTTTAATAAAAATAAATAAAGGGAAAAAGCTCGCCCGGTCTTTGGGGACATCAACTCTCAAATCGTGGAGTTAGACTAACAAATCAAATCGCATTATCTTTACATTTCACTTCTTTTAATCTTTCTTTAAAAAATAATTAAAATACTGAGAGCGGCACCGCGGCTTTTAACCTCTCAAAGTTTTAATATGAGGTTAAAAACCACAAAAAACAACAACAAAAAAAGTTGAAACAGCAAATAATCAATGGTTGGTGGCTGAGGTGGCGGGGGGAGCGGCGGCGGCGGCGGGGCCGGGGGCGCGGAGCGCGGCCGCCCGCGCACTGTCCTGTAGATGGCACACGGTCCCCACGCTACAGAGCCTTGGCGGCGGGGAGAGGGGATCTGCCGAGGGAAACGGCCATCCCAGCACTTGTTGTTTACCCAGACCGGGGCGCTCGGAAATTCACTGGAAATTCAAGCTCCTGGGAAGCGAGGAGCGCCCGGGCTGCCCGCTGTTCGCCCGCGGCCGCGGGACCGGCGCGCCTGGCGGGCAGCGGGAGCGCGGCTTGCGGGGATGCTGTCGGGGAAGCGGGAGCGGCCCGGGGGGCCCCGGCCGGGCCGGGCGCCCCGACACGTTTGTCTTTGCAATGTAAATCGCGGCGGGACAAATTGCTTATTAACAGTCGGGAAGAGGCGGCGGTTTCCTTCTTTCTTCTTTTCTTTCCCGGTTTTCATTCCGGCATGGCCCCCAGCTACGCTCGGGGCAGCCTCACCGCCCAGCAGTTTTCCCTTCATTTCAATATCCTAAAGAAAATGCAAATCACCACTCTGTGGCCTTTTTAAAAAGTTAAATTAGCAACAGCTTTAAGTGACTCCATTAGCATGGAAAACATACAAATGTTTAATGTGGGAATAGCCTGGCTTTTGGAGCTCGGCGGGCGCAGCGAGGCGGTGGGCTGGCGCCGAGCCCAGCTCGGGGGTCCCCTGTGAAGCACCCCGGGACCCCCCCCGGGGCCGCTGGCCGGGGGAGGCACCGCGCGGGCTCCCCGCAGCTCCCCGAGCCGCCGCCCCGCTCGGGAGGCTTTAATTATTTACAGGAGCGCTGTGGCTTGCGGGGAAATTGCGAGGCAGCTCTGGGGCCAGGGGACGGGGACCTTCGCCCGGTGTGTGTTCCCCTCGGGGCGTCCCCGTCCTGCCCGGTGGGAGAGACCGGCGGAGCCCCGAGCCGGGTCCCGGCGCCGCGCCCGGGGCTCTCCCGCAGCTCCGCCGTGCGGGAGCGGGATGTGGTTACCCGGCGGGGCCGGGTCTCCACCGCTGGTCGCCTCGGGGACAAAAGTGCCAGCGGGAAGTTTTGCTCCGCGAGCGCGGCGGGGCGAGCAGCCCGTTCCGCGGGGCCCCGCCGGCTCTACGCGCCCGGTCCGTGCGGGAGATCCGCACCGCGGGTATTTCCCGTGCGCTGGCAGAGGATGTTCCCGGATCCCTGCAGGGCAGAGCGAGCCCTGACCACGAAAGAGTTAAGGTTTCTATTATTCAGTCGAGGTCTTGTTAGGATGTAATCTGCATTTTCTAACTACTGCGTAATAAAAAGTGAGAAGTTTTGAGACACCTTTCTTGATTATACCTTTGGCGATACTTTAGGTTTTACATTTAATTTGCATTTTGTTCTTAGTGAATATTGAAGTCTTGAGTGGAGGATTGAATTTTATTAGGACATCTGGACTGACAATATCAAATCAGACACCAACGTCCCAAAGCATGCTAAAATTTCAGAGTTAATTAGAACGAAGTGTGTTTAATTAAAGCCAATTATAATATCTGAAATTATCTGATCGATCCTTGTTTGTTCAGTTGGAGCCAGTTTATATTGTTCTCGCGGCACGACGGGACCTGTCCGGCCGCCAGCTCCCCGCGGCCCCGGCTGCGCGCTCGCGCTCCTCCGCGGGGGCGGCCGCCCCTCCGCCCGAGCGGCTCCGGGCCCCCCAGACCCCTCCCCGCGGCCCGGGAGGGCAGAGACACGGCGGCCCCGCATCCCGCGGGGACCGGGAGGGCAGCGCCGCGCCCTCGAGCCGCCGGGAGCCGGGCAGCGCCCGCGGGGAGTTTTCCCGTCCGAGGAAAAGCTCCCGTTGGGCGCACGGCTGCCAGGGCTGGCGCTCGGGCACGGCCGAAGTTTAAGCCTTTTTTTCTTTTCTTTTTTCTTTTTTTTTCTTTTTCTTACAACTAATTTTGATGTAACAATATCAGGGCTCGGGGCCGCAGGAGCGCGCCGTGGGGAGCGCGAGGCCGAGCGCCAGTTTGGGTAAAACATCCCTGCACCCACAGGGAGTTCCGGGACCCCGAGCCGGACCCACCGCCCGCCGCGCAGCCTGGCCGCGGGCCGCGCAGGGGCGCGGGAGAGGCGCGGGCGGCCGAGGGGGCCCAGGGCGGCCCGGCCCGGGCACAGGCAGGGTCAGTCCCTTTGGGCCCCGCAGCATCCCCGCGCAGCCGGTGCCTGCCCCGCGGTGTCTGCGCGGAGCGCGCAGCGGGTCAGCCCCGTCCCCATCCCCGCGTCCCGCGGGGCGGGCGGCAGATGCGGGCGGCTGGACCGCACTGCGGGCCACGTCCGCCTTCCAGCGGGCCCGGGATGCTCAGGAATGTGAATCCAAGCACTGAAATCGGCCCAAAGCGGGCGAATCCATCCCGAAAGGCGGGCGGCGAGCGGGGCCGGGCAGTGCGGGGGTCCCGCACCTCTGCGCAGGTGGCCCTCCTGCAACCTGTGCCCTTTGCAGGGCGCTGCGGGCCTTGGCTGGCGGCGGCGGGGGTCGGTGTGCCCCAAAACACCGGCGGCAGCGCTCGGTCCTCGGCTCCGCTCCGCTCCTGGGCCCGGCTCGGCCTCTGCCCTGAGTGCAGGATGCGCGACCCCCCGCGCAAGGGCCGGGCCGGGTCCCCGCGGCGCTGCGCCCCGCGCCCATCGCCGCCTCCCCGGGAATTAACGCCCTGGAGCACCAGGCACGGGGCTGCCGCACCTGAAAACACCCAAAAATACAAATTTGCCCGAAAATAGCAATTTCTGCCTCCTGCAGCCCAGGAGTTGGCAGAGATTTGTTTTGATTACACCAGGCATAAATTGCACCCGGTGTAACCCAGCGCGTTAGTAATGAAGGCGCCTTCCAACAATAAAATTGAAATATGGACCTTGGCGAGCTGCGGGGGCCCGGCCGAGCCCCCCGAGGGCAGGGCTGGGGCCGCCGCTCCCGCTCCCGCCGCAACTTCCCGCTGGGAAAGTTTGTGCGGTGGGAAGCGGGAGCCGGGCGGCGCTGGGCCGGCCCACGGCCAAGGAAACAGCGGAACTACCAAAATCACGCGCTCAAACTTCTGTGATTTAAACCGTGAAATGAGAAACAAATAAAAAATAATAATAATAACAGAAAGGGAAAAAAAGTGAAATGATTAAGATAATAGTCTCCAGGGGGTTGTCCCGAGGGGGAGAAAAATAAAATAATGAAGTTGCAGGGAATACTTCTGTAAGGGCGGTGGGAATAAGGGTCTCAGTTTTAATCCACGCGCAGCGCGGGGTTGAGTGTCCGGCCGCCGTGCGGGGCAGGAGGACGCGGGGCTGGGGCAGCCCGGGCGTGCGGGGGGCGCGGGGCGGGCCGGGCCGGGGGACAGCTGGGCTGCGGCCATCTGAGCGGCTCCGCCGTGACATCTGGGAGCCCGCTGGTGTGTGGCACGCGCATCGCTTGATGTCGCTATTTAAATGCAAATTTGCGGGGGGATCACTGAAGCCTCACCCCGTAAATTCACACAAAAGGGAGACTTGGCGCCGGAGGAGGAGGAGGAGGAGGTGGAAAAGGAGGAGGAGGGCCGCGGAGCCGGGAGGGCTCGGGCCGCCCCCCGCAGCCGCGCACACCCCCTGCCCGCCCGGCGCCGGCCGCGGCCCCGCTCCCCGCAGGCTGCCCCGCGCAAGGTGCGGCGGCGGCGGGGCCGAGATCCCGCACCCCGTGAGCGGGCCCGGGGCTGAGGGGCTGCCCGGGCTCTGCTGCCCTCCCTCCTCGGCCGGGAGAACCGGGAGAACCTGCCGGGGGCAGGCTGCCGGCCTGGGAGCCGTGCGGGGCGGCGCGGGGCGGTGCGGGAAGCGGCACATCCCGGGCGGGCTCCCGGCCGGCGGCAGCTCCAGCCAGAGTGACACACACACACACACACAAAAAGATAAAGTTGGTGAATGATAAAGACCGTATTTTCCACGCTTTGGGTGCAGGACCAGATGATCTAGAAAATGAGCTGAAATAGATTCAGGCTCAGAGCCTGTTGTGAGGAGCAGCTGATTCCCCCATTCCTGGCCAGATGGCTTCTGAACACAGATTTGCATTCATTTTCGCTTAATATCGTCCAAAATAGTGGGGCAGCTGCATTTGTTGTCAAAAAGGTTTAAAACTCCCTTTCTTTCTGGGGCAGGATCGTTACCTTATGTGATGGGCTTATGGAACTTTTTTTTTTCTCCCCTCCTTAGTCAACAGTATCAGATTTAAAAGGATTTGTTTTAAAACCTTCTAATTTGGTAATCAGATTTAAATCGCCTTGGCGCGTGTAATCTGAATTAAAGATACTGTAAATGATTTTAAGCTTTCGTTAGCGGAGGGGAAGCACCAACTTCGGCGTTGTTCATTTCAGGAAATATCTTACAATTATAGCGGTGTTGGGCATTTTTATCTTATTTTTAGAAGGGAGGATTTTGCGGGCTGGGGGGATCGGTGGCCCCCGGCGCCCGCTCGAGGTCCCCAAATGTGTCCATGTCACCAAATGCCACCGCGAGCATCGCATTGTTTGGGAACTTTGGTATCGCTGCGCGATAGAAGTGTTTGGGTTTGTAATCTGCTCTACTGTACCTCAAAAGCTCCGGGCTGATTATGAATACAGGAATTTTCTTTTAATTTCTCATGAATAGTTTCCATACACTTTGATTTAAGGTTATTAACATTCTATAGACAGTGGCATCTTTAATATGTGGCGATCGCTTCTAAAGACTAATCTCATTACCCTCAAATAGTCATAAAATATGATTTTATTATACTTACGTATTTAATTAGACGGCCAGCAATGTAATGGATTTTGAGATCGGGTAGAGCAACAGCTTTGATAATTCACTTATCTTTGGCAATAGTCATTAACCCCCAACACCAGCAAAATAGATTGCTTTCTAACACATCTTTTTTTTTTTCCCCTTTCCCCTCACCCCTTGGAGAAAGGGGATCCTGATAACACAAATCGGACTTTCGATTTTCACCGATTCATTCAGATATTAACGCCGATTTTCACCGAGTTAGTGAAATATTAACTCAGGGACACTGGAAATTCACAAAAATAAATACAAAAAAAAATTAAATTAAAAAAAAAAAAAAGGAAGAAAATAAAAGGAAGTCATAGCCCACGCTGGGCAGGAAAAGATCATCACTTGAGGAGGAGATATATAGAGATATAAATATAACTGTATATAAATATATAAAAATATATATTTATATGGAGCTGTATATATATATATAGACGGACAAGGCGGACCTATAGCTGTGGGTATATTTGTGTGTGCACATGAAGTCTTCAAATATAGGTATTTGTGGGCATGTCCGCCCTCGCATTTATGGAGAGGCGATCGTGGAGGGGCCATCCAGCATCCCACCCTTTGTCCATCCCCGAAGCGCCCCACGACCCTCCACGCGGGTCACATCCCCGCGCCCTGCGGCCCGCGAGGAGGGTTTTACCCCCTTCCCGGTTCCTCGAAGCCACTTCCAAGAAGATCTCGGGACCTCTCTCCGCCGCGGTCCTGCCCCCACCCCGTCGGGGGGGTGGGTCGGGGCAAGGCAGGATCGCGACAGCGAGCGACTGAACCCCGCGCTCCATATATGGCGGTATCCCCGCCCCCTGACGACGTCATCAGTGACGCCACCTCTCCCGCGGTGGCGGGGGCCCGACTCCCGGGGAAGGGGCGCGCTCCTCGGGGAGGGAGGGCCGGGCTCTGCGCGCCTCCGTCCATTCCGCGAGACGCCACGGGCCCGCGCCCCGTTCTCCCGTGTGCCCGGGAACACCTCCGCGGTAATCAGTATTTTTTTTTTCCCCGTTTATTTGTCTTTTGGAGCAGGAGAGCCTTGCCAGAAAGTGGTCGATTCAGCAGTGTCCTGAAGCTTTTTTTTTTTTTCCGAGCCGGTTTTTACTAGGATGACACCACGTTGAGCGCGTCTGCAAACAACAACAACAAAAATATTTATTCTTTTTTCTCCCCCTCCCCCGCCCCAAAAAAAGCCACCTCGCAGTGTCGCCGGCTGCAGTTATACTTTTTCCTTCTTTTTTTTTTTCTTTTTTTTTTTTTTTTTTAAACCACCAAACTGGAACGCCATCCAACTCGCCGCACAGAAGTACTCAGTAAATTGTTTATGTCGTGCCAATACAGGACAGATTGAAGAAGGAAGCAAGACTTGAACTGGGCTTTTCTCCTACTGATCACAGGGAGTAAAGTCATCTCTTATATTCCAGTCGCCAAGGAGAGAGAGAGAGAGAGAAAATCAAGCAACAACCAACCCACCCCGTATCTGACATTTCCCTCAATTTTAACCCCTTTTGGTTAGGAGCTGGTTTTGCCCAAATTTGTTTTAATGTTTGGGATTCAGGAAAATATACCAAGAGGTGGGACGACCATGAAAGAAGAACCGCTGGGCAGTGGGATGAACCCGGTCCGCTCATGGATGCATACTGCTGGGGTAGTGGATGCTAACACGGCCGCCCAAAGGTACGTCTGCCAAATCCTCTCCCGGCGGTTTTCTCCTCCTGTTTTTCTCATCCCGGCCGTAAATCCCCCCCTCAACTCCCCCCCCCCCCCCGCCCGCCNNNTCAGTTATAGCCTCCCTGCTCCGCGCCGCTCCGCGCTCCCCGCATCCCCCCGCATCCCCCCGCGGCCGCGGAGCCTGCGCGCCCCTTCCCGCCGCTCTCACCCACGCCTTGTCTTGTTTTTTCCCGCAGCGGCGTGGGGCTGGCTCGGGCACATTTCGAGAAACAGCCGCCTTCCAATCTCAGAAAATCCAATTTTTTCCACTTCGTCTTAGCTCTGTACGACAGGCAGGGACAGCCGGTGGAGATTGAGAGAACAGCTTTTGTGGACTTTGTGGAGAAAGAGAAAGTAAGTCTGCCTGTTATTTTAATTTTTTGAAATTATTATTATTTTTTTAAGCTTGATTTAATTGAGCCAAGCTCGTTCCCAGCCTCGCAGCCCTCCCGGCACTCCAGCGGCGCCCACGCCACGTGCGAGTCCCCCCGGTCTCACGGCCGCTCCGAAAAGACCCCGGGGTTACAAACTTATCGCCGCGTCCCCGACTTATTTTTAAACACCGGGAAAACGGCAAAACATGACATATTTGCACCGAGCTAATGACATCATCAGCGCTCCACCAAAAAAAAAAAAAAAAAAGTGACCGTGGGCTGAATTTCTGCAAACTGTTAATTCCGAGCCGCTTCAGGGACGAGAAAAATGTGCACCAGGAGGAGGGCAATATTTTTCATGCTAAATGTAATTATTTATCGTTACTTGCAGGAGCCAAACAATGAAAAAACTAACAATGGGATTCATTATAAACTTCAGTTATTGTATAGCAATGGTAAGTTGTCGTTCTCTCATTTTTGAGCGTCTGTGCACCGCAGAAAAGTCTGATTTTCTTTTTCGAGGCCTTTTTGGGGGGGGAGGGGGAAAGGGGGCGAGATAAAGGATATAAAGATTTCGAGATTAAAATTATACGCGTGTAAACACGGCTCCTTCCTTGGCATATAAGGAAAACAAAACGTAAAGGATCGATAAGTCAATGGTACTTCACATGATTAACCGGTTGGGCTTGAAGTGGAAAGTAAAAAAGGGGATCGATGGCTGCTCGGGCACAGCGGCACTTTTAAGGGACTTTTTTGCAGTTTTGGGAATTAACGGTAATTATTGGGCCGGGGTAAGTGGGCAGAGTGGAGCCCCGGCCCGGCGGGGCCGTTTCCTCGGGCGCGGAAAGCCCGCGGGGGTCGGGGAGCCCCCGGCCGAGGGTCCCGCGTGTTCCCCGGGGTCGTGGGGCCCGCACAGCCCGGCCCGGGGGGCTGGCCCGGCCACGGCCCCCCGAGCGCCGGGACCAGGAGGGGAGCACAACTCCGTCACCAGCCCATTTCTGGCTATTTTTTTGTTATTATTAGTTTTTAATTTTGAATTTTCTTTCTAAGCCGGCGCAGGGCCGATCCCTGCCCGCCGCGGTTAATTGCCTGACCTCATCCTTTCCTTGTGGAATTGGGGTGGTTTGCTGCCGAAATCCTGATCGGACTTTGTCTCTGCTTTCCCTCCCCAGGAGTTAGGACAGAGCAGGACCTGTATGTTCGTCTAATAGACTCAATGACCAAACAGGTGAGAAAGTTTACCCTTTTCTTACCACGCGAGTTACTGAGTTTGTATTTTGCCCTTGCGTGGGGGAGGCGAGGGGAGAGCAAACCGGTAGAGCGCACTTACTTCTAATTTACCTGAGCGAGTAAATCAGCTACCTGCTAATTGAGATCCCTATTACCGGAGGATATTTGGGCAAGAGAAAAAGGTGTGTTGTTGCTCTTCGAGGCGGCGGTGGCATCACTCAGTAGTGTGTGTGGCATTGAGTACAACGTCATGGGAACAGATGTTTGATATAATTAATTTAGCGAGGGAGAAAGGAAAGGGGGAAAATCCCATCGAGTTGCTCAGATTTATTTTTAAATGGACTTCTTCCCCTTTGTAACTTTTTTTTTTTTTGGGCGATATTTTTCCTCGGTGAGAAAAGGGCAGCCCTCTTTCCAACACTCCGAAACTGGCCGGGATTAGTCCTTTTTCTTTTATAACGTGACGATCCAGTAACGCGAGACGTTTATTTGGATTTAAAAGTTAAATGTGCTGAGGTGAAAAGTCATCTTGTTCTCCTCTAGTCCATATTCACCTCTCAGCCCCCCATCTCCATAATTCAAACTCCATGCTCCAGGGGTCACCCAAACCCGTCCATTTCCCTGAGATCAGCTTCTGTTTCTTCCTCAAACCTCTGTCATACCTTGTAAATAACATAATTACAAGCAGTTCCTTATTAAATTATTTAACCTGTCTTGGTCAACTTTTCCGATGATAACTACGTGTTATCAGCGTTACACCACAGCAATTACAGACAGAGCTTGGGATTTAATCAACTTTATTTCTTTATTCTTTATTTTATTTTTTTCCCGGAGTGATACTTAATTTTTTTTAAATTATTTTTTTCACGGTTTTTTTTTTTTTTTTTTTTTTTTGGTTGGAGAGAAAGGTGAGAATGGGGAATAATTTACAGTGTTCTGGAAATCAGATCCCAGCGATGGAAATTAAAACCATTCCCCCAATCTGCCGGGTTGTAACACCCCTGCGTGCTCTGCACTCCCGGCCAGGGCTGGCCTGCCATTATTTTGGGGCACTTTGCAGCCCCCGAGGCAGGGGCAGGAGACACCCCCGGGGCCGGGTGGGCCCCGCGCAAGCTGCGCGCTCGGCCGCGCCGCCACCCCGCAGAAACTTTCTGCTTCTCCTGACTAAACCCGGGTTGAATCTGAACGCCTGCAGGAGTAAAATAGTGGGATTTCCTCCCGGAGAAAAGCAGAGCTGACAGGCCAAGTACAATTACTCTGACAAAGACGGAGGCGTCGTACCCTTCAATAATTATTTCGCTGGGTTACAGAGGAGCCTTTTAAACTCCGGAGCGCTCTCGAGTTGACAATGTGGGTTTATTTCCTTTGTATACAGCAGCTAAATGTTTTCGGAAATCGCTGTAGTAGTGTAATTAAGAGGCTGACATAGGCGGCTATAAGTTTCGTTAGCGCCGAATAAAGGAGCAAAGAGGATACATCTGAAGTGCACTTTTATTGTCCATTTCGGCTCGTACCTTTGCAGCAGAAAAAGGGCTGAAAATAAAGGCTTTTAATCTCTCCTCTCTGACGGGAGAGGCAAAAAACCAGCCCAGTAACTGATCAAAGAGTCAATGGCGCTGAACCGACAGTTTATGGATTTCTGTTTGTGCTACAAAATAAAAAATAAATCACTTATAAATACGTGGTTTCATCAGAGGAAAAGTAACAATCACCAGAAGTTATATGGCACGCTGCGACAACAAACACTCGCGGCCACAGTCGCCTTGTTATGTCTGCGCTGTCATCTATGACCCCCTGTGTTTGCAAAACAATACCTGGAGGTGGGGACCCCCCCGGCCCCTCTGCGGGGCTGGCGGAGCGCGGAGCAGCCCCGGGGGGAGCCGTGCGGGGGGCTCGGCTCGGCATCAGCCCCAGCACTCGGTAACACCAGTGGGGTTTGCGGGGAGCTGGCCCCGCACCCCCGGCCCGGGGCGCTGAGCGCAGGCAGGGTCGCAGGGAGAGAGGCAGGCAGAGAGGCGGGAGAACAGGCA
>JAWWEV010000169.1:35057561-35062561 GCA_035583235.1 Hafferia zeledoni | reverse complement strand
CACAGGCTGGTGTGCAGCTCTTCCTCTCCAGACGTGCTCCTCAACCACTGTCGGATGTGATGTTTGCTACGAGCAAATTGCAGCAAATGTAGGAGGGAAGTGTGGCCATGAGAAAGCTCTGGAGGAGCAGTGGCCCTCTGAAAGCCTGACTGGAGTTTAAATCCCCAGTATTTGTGCTGGCTCGACCCTGTGCTCAGAGTTTGTTGCCGAAATTTGTTGTCGGCATTGAATTTCAGGTTTGCATTTCTCTCTTGAGCATCACAAGACAACCTTCCCCCATCAAATTTGGGGGTCAATTTACAGTTTCCCATAAGAAGCAGAACCACTTGGTTAGTTGGCTTTAAAACAAACAAACAAACAAAAAGAACTATATCCAATATGCTTCACTAGATCCTTTTGTCCTTTGGATACATTTAGCAGTTTTCGACCAGATAAGGCATATTTGTCCTCAGGATATGAACCAATAATTCAATCCTGAATTGAGATCTATGGCCACCCATTTGTTCCAGCCCACACCAGGAGATTCCACGATAGTCTGAATTGTTTATCGTGCTGGGATGAAAAAAAAAACCCCAAACAAACAGAAGGAAAAAAAAAAAAACTTTATGCACCTCAGGAATAATAGTTTGTTAACAGTGGTGATATTTTAAATAAACTTGAGTAATTACACATTTGAATCCTGCAGTGGGCTCAAAATGTAAAAGCAAAACCTGAGGCCTTGGAAGCGGTTTTGGGTGTCGGGAGCCTCCGCGACCTTTTAATTCACTGGGAATTTTTATTTACGTCGCCTGGATGTTTCTCACGGAGCATGGCTGAGTGGGGAGGCTTTTATTACTGTACACATTTAAGGATCTTCTGGCATTTCAGGGCTGCTTCTCCAGCACAGTAACTCACGTGTTAAAGAACAAACCCACCGTAAATTGCAGCGCAGTCAGTAAAAAGATGCCACAGAAAAAGTGTCCCTGGGAAATTAGATTGACCCAAAGAAAAGCAAATAAAAGAAAGGAAAAGGCCCATATTTTCTTTGCGGTGTTGCTGAAAAGGATGGGAGTATCATTTTCATAGTGGAATAATGTTTTCTGGGAAAACACAAAAGCAGATGTTCCTCATTAGGAACACCCATTGTCTACATATCACAACTATGAACAGATAAATCTCTCCTATTTCACCCATACATTCCAAGGGCTGTAAATGATTACAGGATGCCGCTGTAACTGCTAAACCAAAACCACACTCTGTGCTAAAATAATTCCTCCGTGCCACCACCATGTATTTCATTAGGAGGGATGGAAATTCCTGCTCGGATCCATCCCCTGGACTTCTCGTGCCTCCTTGGGCTCCCTGCACCCGAGGGCCGGGGGTCCAACTGTTGCTGGGAGCGTGTCCCTGTCGGAACACCGAGTGGAGCAGGGCAGGGCTGGTGGAGCTGGATGTGCTCACAGAGCATCACCGAGCGCCTGCTCTGCAGCGGGTTTCCAGATGGTACCATCACAGTCCTACTGCTAGTTGGCATCTCTGTGGGTAGTAAATACCCCCCTCCCCAATAAATCTGGCATTATTCTATAGAGTTTAGGAGACTTATCATTCCAAGTGTGTCCTACTTTCCTGTATGGAAGCCAGACATCTGCTTATCCCATTTCTTTCATACAGAGTTTGGAATAGCTTTAGTTTGGGGGAATAAAAAGTTTTGTCATATTTAACAGCTGTTACAAAATTTCAATCCCGTAGGCTCTTAAAATACCTTTCGAGTGACCTCAGATTTGGGAGGTAATTGACATTGCTGGTAGCCACCCCCCTTAACCTTTCCCTGGCTGTAATTTCAGATTATTTTCCCTAAACGACTTGGCTGTTCACGATGGGGTTTTTTAATTATTTTTTTTTATTATTGTTATTATATTTTTTTCCCCCTGGCTCGCCGCTGCAGCGCTTTGGTTCCTCCCTACTCCAAGTTTACACCTTGGCGGGGTGGCAGCTCCGAGGCTGGAGGGCCAGGGGCTTTTTTTTCGTCAGCAGCAGCGTTTCCTTTCACTTCCCGTCACAAAGGTGAGAGCCGCTGACCTTTGCTGGCAGTCCCGGCCGCTGAATTATTCATGTGATTGACTTTTTGTCAGTGCACACAGTTGTGCTCTGGGACATTTTATTCATTTACCTCATTTAAAGCGCCTTTCTGCACCTGTTCAAGTATTAATATCATGTAATTTGGGCCTAATGCCGATTTTGCTGAACACTCATTATATTTTTTATTAGCTATATTTCCAAACGATTATGTATGATTATTACCAAGCCTTACAAACAGCAATGGGTTATTCCCTAGACCTTTACATCTTCTTGTCAGGTTGTTTTCAGAAGCAAGGAGGATAAACATTTGACCAGTCCCAATGTTTTTATTCCTACTCCATATCCAACCAGAGAACTTAAAGCTTTTTCCCTTATGGCTTTGCGAAAGCATGATTAAATCCAACTCTGCAGAAGCTGTACAAATGCCAGCATTTATAAGGTCAACGCTTTTGTTAAAAATGCTATGTAAATGAGGATCTGCAAAAAGGGACATTAAATAAAATTAAATTCATTGTCTTCTTTAATGTCATTTACATTTTGGCTAAGCCCTGGCCTGTCAAGGAGGATTTTTAAAATAATTTTAATTACACATCATTTAGGGATCCAAGGTTTTCTTTTCAGTAGCATTTGGATAACCTGCAAAATGGTGACTGTTTATTAACTTCTTAAATGACAACTTGTCATTTCATCTGCATAATGCAATGAAAACAGACCAGTTTGGTGTCTTTTTTTTTTTTTTTTTTTTAATTCTTATTTTCCTTTAAGATGTGCACCAAACTGCTGGAAGAACAGACCTTAAAATAGCTCAGCTGCTCTTTTGCTTTCATCATCCTGTTGGTGCTACCAAGTTCAGAGTATATTAAAAAATTACGACTTTCCTGGGTAACCAGAGCTTGAAAAAATTGCCATCAGGAACCCGACATTGATTTTTTTTTCCTCCTTAAGAAGGTGGTTTATTGTAGATTAATGGGTGTAGCTGCGGGGGATCTGTTTGCAGACAGGGGTAGTTGGGCTGGGGTTTGTAGCTCACAGGTATCAACACCTCTCACCTGTTCAAATGTCCTGTGCCCGGGAAGGTGAGGACACAGCACGTGTTGGATCCTAAAATATACACAGAAACAGGGAGAAAATGGCAAATCAAAGTAATCTGTGTAATTCAGCAACGCCGAGCTCAGCAAAGCCCCAGAACCAGGACTTTGTACGTGCTTCCTTCTCCCTTTTGCTTTTCTTCCCTCGGGTCATCTGAGTCACGGCGTTTACATCGCTCCCTCTTAATCCCTGCTCCTGATCGCTGCCCAGCCCGCAGCTCAGCACACGGTGGGAATACCTGGAATGCTGCGGAGCGATGCGCTCGGGGACGGCTCCGGGAGCGCTGTTCCCAAGGAAATCCCAAACGTGCTGGGTGAGACTCCTGCTCCGCTTTCCCCCCCTGTCTAACACTTGATTATTTGAAGCCCAAAGCATTGCACGGCTGTAGGAGGAGGGAATAATAAAATCCTGTGCTTTTGTGAGAGAGGAAAAGGGGGGGGAAGGGATTTAAGCAAAGCTGTCAAAAACTATACTCCAGGAGGAACCCTGATACAAACCATCCCGGGCTTCTGCTGCAGCCTTATCAGGTGAAAAGCAAAGATACTGCCAGAGCCTGTAATTTTGTTAGGATGCCTTTGATGAATTGGATTAGGTTATGGAAAAATCTTTCAAACTCAGAGTTCTGGTACGTGAGCTTCCAGGAAGTAAATAATTACTCTCAGACAGCAGATAATTAAAAAAAACAACCTGTGATACACAAAGTGGTAGAAATGGGTTTAATAAGGCTCCGTTGCTAACGCAGGAAGATTTCGGGGGGCCGGGGGTGGGAGCAGCCCCGGTGTTGGGTTACTCGCAGGGCTCAGGGAGCGCTTTGCCGGGGCTGGAGGAGGTGGAAATTCCAGGCTGGGAGGATGGAGATTGTCACCGGGGATGCCAGGGGGTGATTGACACGCGGGGCGAGGGGAAGGGGACGCGAGAGCCCAACCTGCGCTTGGCAGCGCCGCCGGAGCTGAGGAAAATGAGAGCCATTCAGGCGGTGCCGCTGCCAGCGGAGCAGCTCCGTGCGCTGTTTATCTTAACAGCAAATCTCGCAAAAACCACTGTGGTCAAACGTGTATAATACAACCTTATACCGGCATTATTAATGCCCTGTTAAAATAAAGATGTAACTGAAAAAAAAGAGCTGGAGCCGGGGAATTTTACAGGCTGAGGGGCACTCTGGGCTTTACGAGATCAGAGTTTGCTGTTAACTGTTTTGGTTCTTTAATGTTTTAAGTGGAGGAAAACTCACTGGTTCCTTGGTGTACCAGCTCGGCTCAAACAGAATAGAGCTGGCTCGGTTCTAGGTTTTGGTTTGTTATTGAACAAACTCTCTTTATCACTCCAACACGGAAAAAATCCAGAGTGTCAACAGCATTTGTTCAGGAGAAAGGGAACGTGTTTGTTCCACAGGGTTTGGAGATCCCGGTGAGGCGAGGCTGTAGGCAAATTAAAAAATAAATAATAATTATTATTAAAAAAAGATCTGTGATACTTTCACACCAAAAGTTTCCCAGGCAGCAAATTGCAGGGAGGGAGCCCATGGTGGGGTGGCGGCGGTGCCAGGAGCGCGGGCAGCAAACTGCAGCATCCGCGCACGGCGGCAAGGACAGCGCCGTGTTTTCCCAATAATTCACGAGGAAATGAGTTTAACATGTGTGGAAAGGAAGGGGCTTACATTTGTGTTGTTGTAAGACATGTAGCATAGGCCCAGCTAGCGGAAGGAGTCGGCTCCAGCTTGTCTCTCGTGAAAGACGAAACACGGTTACACATCTGGTGAGAAAGAGCAGTTCATTTGCCCAGACAGCTCGCTCTGCAGCCGCTGAAAGGAGCTATTTTGACAGAAACAAAGCCATGGGGGCTGGGGCAAGCGA
>JAWWEV010000169.1:35040061-35052561 GCA_035583235.1 Hafferia zeledoni | reverse complement strand
TAATAAAAAGAAAATTTACTGAAATATGTACTAAGGAAGAGAGAATGGAGCACTTTATCAGGAAAATCCGTGTCACTCCCTTCCAAGTACTCCAAGCTAACAGCAAATTTTTTCTTGGTGTTGAACTAAGTGAAATGAAATATTCTTTAGCCTAATTAAAAGGCATCGAAATAAAAGGCTGAATGGAAAGTGTTAAGTAAGTAGGAAAAAATTCTTCAATCGAAAACTTGTTATGCCTTTTCTAGCATTTTGTCTTGTTTCAAACCCTTGCTGGTTACTCCTGGCAACTAATTGGTTCTCATCCATAGCATCCAAGTCTTGTGGAGGCCAGGCCATCTGAAAGAAATTATCCAATCTTTAACATCCAGAAGTTTACAGTTATATAATGATGGAGAAAACCACAAACCCCGTGGGATGGCAAATTTTAGAGATACTTTTAAAATGAAATTATCCAGCCAAACCTACAAGACAACTCTCTTGTACTTAAGACAATAGCTGCAATCTGGAATTAATTTTTTTGTGATAGGGCAAATCCAATTTGCTTCTTTAACTGTTGATTAAGGAATCAGTTCTACAAGGCTGTCCCCCATAAGTATTTGCTGTTTATTTGTCTGTGGAAAGCTGCTGGAATCCCCTCCAACTGGGAGTGCTGGGGGAGACGTGGCCATAATGAAGAGCAGTCTGGCAAGGGCCAGTTCCTCTGACTGGGCTTGTTTGTGTTGAAGGAATAGTTTGCTTTTTTAGCAGCAAGCTGAGTCTCCCAAGTCACTGCTGGCGATTCAGGCAGCGCCGTTTAATGGAGAGACCTGACTTGTTTACCCAGGGAACGTTCCAGGATACAGCAGGAAAATGCAGTAAATAACTGTTAATTAAACATGACTTAAATAAGGGAGAGTTGCATTTGTGCTGAAAGCCCAAAGACTCTTCCAATGTCAGGAGTAGACTTAAAAATACTTAAGCAAACATGGAAAAATCCCAGCAGCTCCTGTGTGAGAGCAACTCAATCTTCATGGATAAGGGAGTGGTTCCCCTCTGGTTCCTCAAACTGAGGTAGGACTAAGCCAGCTGAAAACTAAAATCAGAGCACAGGACTGGGTAGAAATGCAGATTGAATGTGTTGAAGCACGTCAATAAGATTTCTTAGATGAAGCCATGTTTGCTGCAGTAGCTGTGGCAGACACCGTGGGGCTCCGTGGAGATTTCTCGTTTCCGTGCCTTGGCTCCTTGGGTGTGAGCCCATCTTGGAGCCACAGCTCCAAAGTGGTTTGTGTGACAGTAGGTGACAGTCTGAGATGTGCATGATGTCATTCTTTATGCATAGGAGTCATATTTACTTATGGCAACCTAGCTTGCAAGACCAGATTTCTACGACAGACAGGAAAAATAAATGCAACTGTGAACACAGCGGTGTTTGCACTGTTCTTATTCATTTTTAAAGCTGAGGATGCAGAAACATGGCCATGTAAACAACTGTGCTTGATCTGAGCCCAGAAAGAGTTAAGGTATTGGAGACATCATGCATATCTCATTACCTCCTGCTTTGCTTCTGTATGTGCAAGTTTTCTGCTGTCTGGGAAGTGATCTAAGTGTGACTTCCACCACTCCTGTTTGTGGAGGTCTGTAGGATGATTCAGCCAGTTGTGCTCATCTGAGTCTCCCTGATGTCCTTTCTGTGCAGGTCAGCTCCCTGGCATGCCAAACAACAGGGAAAGGAAAATGAATTACCTCATGTACCATCTTTGAACCATTAGAGAGCCTCTTGCAGCTTTTCCAGTGAGACACCATTCCATGTTTCGGGGCAGCCAAGTGCTCCTGCCTCACTGTGGGATTTCATCTCCTTGATCGTTTCTAAGTGGTCATTAGAGAATCATAGAAGAGTTTGTGTTGAAAGGGACCTTAAAGACCATCCAGTTCCATGGACAGCGATACCTTCCAGCAGCCCAGGTTCCTCCAAGCCCTGTCCAGCCTGGCCTTGGACACTTGGACTCAGGGATGGGGCAGCCACAGCTCCTCTGGGCAAACTGTGCCAGGGCCTCCCCACTCTCGCAGCCAAGAATTCCTCCCCAATGTCCCACCTAAACTGGCCCTGAGTGGTTTAAAAACGTCCCATCTTATGTTATTGCAACAGGCCTTGCTAAAACGTCTCTTCTTGACTTCATTGGGTTCAAGTGTCCAGAACTGGCTTTCCTGGGGGAGGAAATGGTTTTGGATGCTGTACTGTCCATCTCAGCTTTCCCATACCATGTGCTGGGCTCATCCCACTTGGCTGAGGGTATGGGCATTTCCTGGGAAAAGAGAGCTGTGCCTGTGCCATGGGATTGGGAGGAGACCCTGGGGGACACGCAGTGCTGGGGCAGGGCCATGGGCAGTGCTGGGATGGTCTGCTCTGGCAGGTTGGCCAGGCTGATTGACACCAGGTCATGAGGAAGAGGGGCTTGTGGCCACCCATGGTGTCTGTTCCTACATGTACGTGTGCACAATAGTCCTGCATCTGGTTGTTGTGGAATCGTGGAATGGTTTGGGTTGGAAGGGACCTTACAGACCATCTAGTTCCAGCCCCTGGTGTTATGTGTGCCTTCATAGACACACCCCTAGCTGAAAAATAATGTAGCTTTATTTTATATTAACATAACCCTTGGAGGCATTGCTTGGCGTCTCCTCTGGCTATTGGATGTTGCTGATCAAGCTCTCTCAGGCCATGGCCAAAACCCTGCTCTGAGAGAGGAGCTGTGTGCTTAGGACAGCATGGGGAGGCCACCAGAAGGTCCTGAAAGACCTCTGGGTGCCACTAGCCCTCCCACAGAAACAGGTCACCCCCTGGGAGATGCACATCCTGGTGGGAAACTCTGGATTTCCTCCACACCAGCCTATGCAGCCCCAAAAACCCCTCCCAGTGCTCTAACGAAGTAGAGCTGTGGCTCCCAGTACTGGATTAGGCCCAAAGTCAGTAAAACTAAAATTACAAACATAAAATAACTACTTACTGGCACAGCATGGATGTTTTCACACATTCCCTCCTATTCCATGAGCTTTTCTGAAGACAGTAATGTAACAGAATATGCTTGAACATATGGTAGAATTAACAATTGATCCGACTTCTGAAGGCAATATAAAATTTTATTCTGTGTGCTAACACGTCTGTGTGGGTCATTCAGTGTGTGTGTGGGTTGGGAAGTGAAGTGCAGACACTTGGGGTTTTTAAATATAATTTACATCAAGTGGTGTCTGTGCCCAACCAGCCCTCACACACTCCCCTTAGTGTGTCATTTAAACTTCACAATGATTTTGGGTTACAAACCAGTTGACTCCCTGCCACAGCTCTTTGCATGCTGAGCCACCATTGGTTTAACCTTGGGGTTTTTATTGTGTTTTTCTGTGACTTCAGGAGAGCTTCTACTCAGCAGAGATAACTCCACCCTAATTTGCCCTGTTGTGATAAACTGTCCTACTGATTACCTATGATTCCTGCGGTATAATTTTCAGATTACTTGGCTCTCCTGGGTTCTGGTTGTGGAAAGATGCTTCTGGCTTGGCATGACATCATTTGAGCTCCCAAATAATCACAACCTTAATTAACTGCAGGTATAAATTCGATGTGTTCTACTCCTTAAGATGTGTCCCTCATATTCCTCCACTGACAGTGTGACACACACGTGTACACAAGAGTGTGGACAACCCAGTTGTTTATTTATACATAATTATATATTTTAAAAAGGCAAAGTAGAGGATATAAAAATAAATGAAAAAATGTAAGAGCAAGTCCTGGTGTCTGTAGCTGCTGTAAGAGCAACCTTGGAGTAAAAGCAGCCTTGGAGAAGTGCTGCTTTTCCTAAGGGGCTGAAACTTCTTTCCTGGCAGAAACTATCACTTCCAGAAGAAAATGTTGTTGAAATATATATATATTACTGGAATAAATTCTAGCAGGAAATAGTTAGCAAAGTTGATGTGTTTGTCCAAAATAAAAGTGCTATTTAATAAATAACAAGAGCAGCTGGACTGGCATTTGCTGCATAACAAGTGTCACTTTTAACTTATGTTAAATGCTCTAGCAGAGTGTTTCCTGGCTTCATTTATTTCTGCTTAGTCAGAAGGGTTTAAATATCCTAAACAGTGTATTTTAATCACTTTTGCCATTCAACTTCTTCCAGATGAAAAAAAAATACCACGTTTAAAAATAATACACTGGATTGATGTAAATGTAATTGTTGTAGACCTTGAAGAAATACACAAGTTGGCAACTCTCCCCCAAGTCCTTTGTTGTTTCAGAGTTTAGCAGTTAAGAACAACACAAATACATTTTGTTTGTAGTGGGTCACAGGTTCAAAGAGACTTTGAAAAAATAGACTGGGGATAATTGGGTTATCAGATGCAGACACTGCAGGGAATTGAGCATTATCTCTCCTCAGTGTTGGGACTCCTGGGTCACTTCCCTCTCCGCAGCTCCTGCTCTGGCAGCCTGACACAAGCCAGATGACCCAAACTGGGATTTACTGGTTGCCACCCCAAAGTTCTCCCTTTCTCCATCCTTCAACAGGTTGATTTTATGAGCCATGGCCATACTAAATAACATCTTGCCTTGCTTTCTCCCCCATTGATTCAACAGCCTGTAATTGCTTGGAGCACAAGCCAGACCCTTGGATTCCAGTGAGTCTTCCCTCGCCTTCCACTGCTGTTACTCATTTCTATTAGACAACATCTAACTAAGCTATTGACTTGCACTTTGACATTGCCACTGCTACTGTGTTTGATTGCACTGTCAATCTACAAAAAAAATCTTTCAAACCAGCAGTAAAATATGCAATTTTTAACTTCATTTTGCATAAGCTTTTCTGTCCAATGCTTGCTGTCCTGGTACAGTTCTGAGAGGACACTGTGTTACACAGAGCCAGGGGAGGATGTGCTGATTCATTGTTGGCAATATTAATTCACTAGTTTTTCAAGATTTTATGGGTTTTAAGCAGATAATGTATGCTTACCTACAAGTGTTCTCAATTAATGGTGGCAGGACTATATATTGTTCTACATAAGTTGGACATATTTTTAAGATGGTCACTTCCTCTCTGCTGCATGGCTGCATGGCTGAGTTCTTTGGGGTGAGAATATTCACTGTTTGTGGCTTTTGAAGAAAAGAGCCTTAACATTAGCATGCCTATTCTCTAATTAACAGATTATCAATATCTGCCTATGGGGGTAGGTGTTGCTCCTTGAGTAGTTCAAGCTGTATAAGAAGAGTTGCTGGTTCCAGAGCATCTGTTGGAATTAAATCATAGAATCATGGCATTGTGCTGGAAGGGACCCACAATGACCATCCAGTCCAACTCCAGGCCTTGCACAGACACCCCAACAATCCCACCCTGTCCCATCATCCAAACTCACCTGGAGCTCTGGCAGCCTCAGGGCTGTGCCCACTGCCCTGGGGAGCCTGGTCAGTGCCCACCACCCTCTGGGGGAAGGACCTTTTCCTGAGATCCAACCTGACCCTGCCCTGGCACAGCTCCAGCTGTTCCCTCAGTCCTGTCCCTGCTCACACAGAGCAGAGATTGGAGCTGCCCCTTCTGAGGAAGTTGCAGTCAGCTCTGAGGCCTCCCAGAAGTCCCCACTCCCCCAAGCAGTGCCACCATGGTAAGGAGGGAAGCTGAAGGAAGGGAACCTTTGCCTTGCCCAAACTCCCCTTGTTTTTCTGGGCAGGTGGCATTTTGGGGATTCATTGCTTTAAAATTTAGTACCCACGTAAGAAAAGCATAGCAGAAAGCAGTAGAGCTGTCCAACCAACACCAAGTGGGATGCAGAGTTCCCATCCTCCTGCAGCTTGGGCTGTTTTGGTTCAGATCTCCCGTGGAAAGAAACTGGAAGTATTGTGAAACTTTTGTGTCAATGCGTATTAAGGTTAAAATTACTTGGCCAACATATTGTCCTTTAGTCAATGTGGTTAGTTTTAATTCAGAAATCAAGGGATAAAAAAGCACTAATGGAATGAATTTATCTGTGCACCTAAAGTACAGCCAGGGAGAAAACTGTGTTTCAGAGAAGTTTTACTTCTTAAGTTAAAACATTGTGGAATCCTGGTATTTGAACCTCTTATTGTTTATTTGATGCAACACTTTGAATACTGCATTTTCATGATTGGAATTGTTTTCAAACAGATGAAAATAGCACTTTAAATCAATTAATCTTCAGTATTTCGGCTCAATACTGAGAATTTATTGGCATCTACTTCCTTCCTCTCCATCCTGGATGTTTAATGCGAGCTTGCTTGTTATGCCTCCTCTGTAAATTAGCATTATCCGCCCTCTATCTGCTTGTTTCTGAAGAATTATTATACAAAGCCTCATTTTAAGGAGGTCAGACCCCTGCATGATGATTTGTTGTTCATGAATCTACTTTGTGCCAGTTTGTGTGTGCATGTGCAATCAGAAGTGACTTGGAGTGAGTGAGATAATAATCATCTGCTGCTGATATGAAGACTTCCTCTGCCTGACTCCCATGAATCAGGCTGATTCCAAGTGAATGAGATTTTAATCACCTGTCACCGCCACCAGCACTTTCTCTATATTTATGATAATTTTTTTTTTGTCTTTTTATTGAAATCAGTGTTGACTGAATCAAGTAATCCTGATTAGCAATCTCACTGTATCCAGTCAAGAGTGAAATGCATCAGAGCATTATTGGTACACTGAACATGCTGAAATTGGAAAAAAAAGGCCCAGGCTAAACGTGCTGGGGTGTTGCCTGGGCTGGAGCTGAGAGCTGGAAGGTGTGAGCTCTTTTTAATTGCTCCCCAGACCGGGAGGGTTGTTGGCTGTAGGTGGTTGAGGTGGAGCTGCAGGCTCTGAAGTTACACTGAGGGTCAGCTCTGCTTTTAGTTACACCGATTGAATCTGGGCTGCAGGAGGGAGTGAAGTCATCAAGGTGGCATGCATGGAAATCAGGGCAATTTGGGGCAGCCTTCCCAGGAGGAGGGACGTTATTTTTTGAGTTCTATATATTAAAAATAAATAAATAAGTAAATATTTAAGCAATGGAACAATACATCAAAACCTGGGATTAGAATCATAGTTTTGCTGAGTGAGGCACAATTATTTAGAATCATAGGATGGTTATGGTTAATTTATCTTTATTTATTTAATGTTGTCTTTATATATTTAGGGTTATTTGTCTTTGTATGAGTTCCTATTTTTTACATCCCATGTTTGTGTTAACATGTGGCGTAGGAAATTTCAGATCTGTAGCTCCATGTAACAAATAAGTGCTGTGGAAGTCCCTTTTCTTTTTAAAAGAAGTTTGACCAATGAGTCCTCAAGTGGCACTGTCAGGTCCTTGTCCCCACCCTGGTGGGATGAGCAGGAGGGGACCCTGATGCAGTTCAGGGCCAAAGACAACAGGGTGGAAGTCAAAAAAAGGGCTGTGTGGAGTTTTCTGAAGGAAGGGATGGATGGAAATTTTCTGATTACTGTAATTCTAAGCCTAAATATGCTGCAATTAGAAATCTCAATATTCAATCCAGCTCTCAAATCATATTTTGCTACATTACATAGTTATATGTATCATAAGAAATTACCTTGCTAATGGTATGATCACTGCAGAGTGCTCACTAATGTCTGCCCCTGCTCCTCTCAGTCCTCTCCCTTCTCTATCTATTTATTCCTTACATTTGTTTTTCTCTGCTTCTTATTGTTTCCTCCATTCATTTTGTTCAACTGTGTTCCCTCTTCTCCTCCTTTCTTGATTTTTTTAAATGCATTTTAAGAAAGCTTTTACAAGTTGCTGACCCAGAGCCTCTGCTCCAGGTATGGCCCTCTCTGACCTTGTTTCCTTCCATGCTCCCTCATTCTCCTGTTCTTCTTCTGCCCAGCATTCCTCTGCTCCAGTATTTTTCCATCTGTTCTCTTCCTCCACTCTGAGTTTTGTTATTTTTGTTCCACTCGTAACATCTGAGCAGTTTTTTGACTTTCTACCACCGTGGTCATCTGACTTCTTTCCATTCTGTCCTGGTCAGTCACAGGCTTCTCTAAGGGATCTTTTCCTTCCTTAGACCTTGGAATTTTGTCTTCTGTGCTGTGCTGACTCTTCTCCTTTTCTTCCTTCCTGTTCATCAAGCTTTGCTTGGGTTTGGCCCCATTTTCTCCTTTGTGTGGGGAGTCTCCTTCACCCCAAATGCTGCAACTATCAACCTGTCAAGTGAGTTACAGGCCTGTCACACCTCGTTTCTCTCTGCAGACCTACACCTCAGTCCCTCTTTTGAACATCACTTTGAGAAGGTTTGTACAGAGGCTGAACTAAATGTGAGCAAAAGGCACCATGAGCTTCAAAAGTTTTGGCTGAGTCCACTGACGCCACACCTGGGCTCTGTCACTCGTGTCACAGCTCTGGAGCTGTCTTTGAATGCATCACTTTCAAGCCACAGACAAATTCCTCTCCCATAACATCATCTTTATTTCTTTTTCTTTCATTAAAGAAAAGAATTCTTATCTTGGGAGTCAGGCTTTCAGCAACCTCCCTTCTTTATCCTTCTCACCATTTCCCTCTCCAGCCTCAAAAGGCAGCAGGAACCTGCTCTCCCCTCCTGTGCTGCCCACATGAGCCACCACAGGCTCTGTCTTGCCCCTGGTGTGGAATACAAATTGTTTGTCTTGCCTTCACAGCCTTTGCAGTTCTCTCATCATATTTATCCTTACAAAGGGTTTGCCTTTCTCTTGTCTTCATGTCAGCTGGTTACAGAGAGGTGCAGATCAAGGGAAACAAGTCAAGGCAGAGGAGTGGCCTCCCCTTCTTCCCATGGTGTGAGAAAGGATGATTTGGCCTGGAAGCTGTGGTTGTGGATACGTGTTCTGGAGTGTGTTTCTGCCTCTGGGACTGGGAAAACAGGAAGCAGGAGCATGGGTGCTACATGGACCTGCAAGAAGGGGAGGCCTTGCAGAGCTGCTTCTGAAAGGGAGGGGAATCCCAGAATGGTTTGGGTGGAAGGGACCTTAAAGACCATCCAGTGCCACCCCTGCCTACAGTGATCCCAGGGTGCTCCATAATTCTAGTATTTCCCTGCATCTTTCTCCACATTTTTGCTTCCTTTTCTCCCTCCTCCTCCTGCTGTAACACCTCCTCACCTCCCCATGAAGCCACTGCTTCCTTGGCTTCTTTTAGATGTTTATTGCAGGCGCCTTCTCGTTTGTCACTGAGCCAAGCAAACACCTGCTTTGCTGTTTTCATCCAGCTTCAAGAATCAACTTTTTCACCTTTTGCTAATTTCCCTACCACCACACTTCATTATTTCTAAACCAGCTATTGGCTGCATGCTCAGTTTACTAAATAATGCATATGGCATGCACATCCATACTGGCCACTCACTATGCTTCGCCTCTCAAGAGCTGCCTGGAAGTGCAATTTTTACAATCTGTACAATTTTTCTCCTGCAAAAAGTAAAACTTCCTCATTTTTGAGGGTGGGCTTGATCTTCTCAGTAAGAATTCCAGGCTTCCATGGGGATTGATACCACCTACCTCCCACCAAAAATACAAAATTTGACTGACAAAAACACTAAGAGACATTGCAAAATAAATCACAACAGTGGCAGGAGAGCTCCTGATTTGCTTTATGGAGCTGGTGGTGGTGTGCTGGTGACTGGCCCTGAAGGCTGTAACTGGGGCAGATCCCCAGTGTCAAATCAGTTCTAGTTATTTCTGAATTGTCATTAATCTTTTTCCTTTCCTCATTTACTAATGGGCCTAGTTTTTCTCTTGTCTGCTCCTTTTTAGCATATAAACAATTACATTCAAAGCACACCCTTAAGGTTGCAAAGACAAGCATTTAGCAGAACAGCAAACACAGATGCTGTAATAAAGGTAACCCCTGCAAGCTTTGCTGGGGCTCCCTGGGCATATCCATAAGGACATTGGGTTCTGTTCCATAATCAGAAACAGGACTTCCTCCCCTGCACAATCCCCACTTCGTTCAGTTCTATTCTGTATTTTTTCCTTCATTGTTCAGTGTGTGGTCCTCTCATGCTTCAGTTACTGAATGGTATTCAAGTCTGGCCTCAAAAAACCCACCCAAATTTCTCCCTGAGCCATTTCCCAGAGCTCATCACTGCTGTGTGGGTCTCCAACAGTGTCCCTGTCACAGAAATATCCCTGCTATAGAAGTGAGGTATTAAGAATGAAGTTGAGAAGTGTATTGGAAATGCTGCACAGAAGTCTGGGATCTGATTCCTCAGAGCCTGTACATGTATGTACATGTGTACATTGATTATGTACATAAATGTGCTTTTTCTCTGTCCCAAACCCAGCTGTTATGGACTTCAGTTGCAGAAAAATGCACAAAGCCTAGTCTGGGGTAAATTCAGGCACTGAAGAATGAGCCATATGGAATTAATCATCACCTATCACAAAGTTGGTGGGAGTAGACCTGGTTAGGATGATTAGCTGAGGGAGAGCTAAGGGGCATGCAGAGGGTTCTTCATTCCTGTGCCCATCTTTCAAGGTCCTGACTTGTCCTTTTCATAATTTTTAGCATTATCGACAAAATTTGTTGATAATTTGTTTTAATCAATCAATCATTCATTCATTCATTCATTCATTCATTCATTTCAGTGATGTGAAAAATGTTCTTGTGTAGAAAGTCACTTTAGCTACATACTCACAAAATGTACATGAGTGGTTGTTCAGGGTGTAAAATGCAGCTTTCTGGATATGATTTTCTCATGCCTGTGGGGCATTCACAGCTTTGTAATATTTAGATCCACTGCAGAGACATTCTCAAACTTAGTTGTGGACTCCTACTAAAGATCCTTAAAATTGACCAGGTATTTCTTTGTTCACAGCAGAGAAGTGATAGGGCTGAGGAACCTGATATCCCTGGAGTGGGAGAGCCTGGTGGGACACACTCCTCTGCTCCTGCTCCCAGGGAAACCCTCTCAGCTAATTAATGAGTTTCTCCCTAGCTGAGGACCTGCTGAAAGTGCTCTGACACCTTGTTGTTCAGTTTGAATGTTCAGGAAGAATAGGAAGGACAACACAATCCTTTAAGGAAAAATCAACATTGGAAAATAATTGTTTTCACAAAGTTGGAAAGAAAGATGCAAAGCAATTGAGCCTGGATTTGGGATAAGGACAAAAAAATAGCAGAAGGGAGACGAGACAAAGCAAAGAGGAGAGGCAGCAAAGTTATATTGAGTGAGAGGACCAACAACTGCATGGAAGGAGAATAAAAAGTGATGAATTGGAGAGGTTCCCATCAAAAAAGTCCTGCACTCTCCCTTTGTCCATTCCACTCTGTGCCCTGTTCCAAATAGAAGGTGTCACCAGTGTCACATATTGCCAGCAGATAGAGAGAAAAATAAAAAAGGAGTTACAGAGGGTCTCGAATACATGGAGGTGACCAGGAAATCATGGATTCTAAAATAGACAGAGAAAAAATAAATGCAAGGAAGTTGCTGAAGTTATTAAAAGATAAGATTTATAGGCAAGTTCATTTCAGTTGGTTGGCTCTCCAATCAGCTACCGTTGCTAATTGGATTAGTTGCCAAAATAAGCTAAGAATAGAACCTTCTCTTTCCTTATTGTTAAAGCTTTCCAGGGAAAAAGTCCTTGTGGACAAAAATTAAATCTTTATTTCTAGCAACATAAAATTATCCACTCTAAAACTGAAGGATCTTAACACTTGGTTGTACTTCCCCTTCTGCAGAGCTTCCAGTCCTCTGCAATTACAGAGAG
The DNA here is from genome assembly GCA_035583235.1 of Hafferia zeledoni. Taxonomy (NCBI): domain Eukaryota; kingdom Metazoa; phylum Chordata; class Aves; order Passeriformes; family Thamnophilidae; genus Hafferia; species Hafferia zeledoni. The sequence goes on along the minus strand of JAWWEV010000169.1, from coordinate 35,040,856 downwards.
CCCTGAGAAGGAACATTCTTGTTCTGCTCCAAATCAAGTGGTTTGTGGCAGATGCTGACTATTGTTCCTCTTTAGTTTGTCATCTTTCTTGTCCTTTCTCTGCGAATTTCAGTGCTGCATTTTCCACAGCTGACTTACAGCTTTCTGGCAACGTAAATACTTCTGACATAATGGAACAAGCCTAGAGAAAGCCTTAGGTAATTTCAGAGTGCCCCTTAACGTGGAGAGCCCTGAGCATCCATCCCCCAGCAAGGACTTGTTTTTCCTAAAGCCACTGCAAGTGTTTCCAAAAGAGCTTTCTGAGAAGGAAATCAGATTCTCTTTCATTTATGTATCAAAACGCATCTAAATAAAACCTGCAAATAAGTTATGTGTGTAGTACAGGCTGTGTGTGCTCTGTGTTGAATCCTTCTGCCCTGTAAAAACCAACAGATCCACTGAAATGATCAATATTGCCATAATTGATATTTATTTTTGATTTTTATTATTAGTAGTAATACATTATCTAAACCCATAATAAGTATGTAGCTCCCTCTTCCTTGCAGCCATGTGATGTGAGCTTTTATACAAGATGTCCAGTGCAGCCCTCAGTTTCCACCTTCAATGAGCAGGTTACATGTCTGCTCTGGGACAGGCTGAGAGAGCTGGGGGGGTCACCTGGAGAAGAGAAGGATCCAGGGACACCTGAGAGCCCCTGGCAGGGCCTAAAGGGGCTCCAGGAGAGGGACTGGGGACAAGGGATGGAGGGACAGGACAAGGGGAATGGCTTCCCACTGCCAGAGGGCAGGGATAGAT
>JAWWEV010000169.1:35031731-35039961 GCA_035583235.1 Hafferia zeledoni | reverse complement strand
CCCTGGAAGTGTCCAAGGCCAGATTGGACAGGGCTTGGAGCACCCTGGGCTGGTGGGAGGTGTCCCTGCCCATGGCATGGGGTGGGATGAGATGGTTTTCAAGGTGCTTTCCAACCCAAACCATTCAGGGATTCTATGACAACCTTCACCAATTTTTCATCAATTATTATCTCATATGTCTAACTCTAACTCATGGTTAAAGAATCTAGATTCTACAGGGTTTAGCTTTTGATTTTTATTTCAACAAAGAAACCCCCCTGTAACTTAAAGATGGAGATGCTCTGAAGTCCTTTACAAAACTTCATCACAGGTAAAGTACAGAGGATGAGAGTAAAGCATGTGATGAAGTCATATGTGATTCTCCCTGAAGGACCATGTTGTCTTTGGCTAATGCTACTGCAAGGAACACAAGGAGAGTTCACCATACAAATTATATTTGCTGCACTTGAATTAGAAAACATTTTCAGCAAATTATTTTGAATGAGCTGATGTTGATTCTCTCTTTTTTACTCTCTGCACTTTAATTAAACTTCCTGGATAGGTTCTTACTCATGAAAGGGAGACTGAAGTATCTCATGGAACCACAGCCTGTTGCTGTCTGTGGAGATGATGGCATGAAAACTGTGATAGTTTGTAGGAATGTGAAATACGTTCACAGTCTTGCATAAAGGACAAAATTAATCCATTTGCTTTGTCCATTCTTCCATGAACAATGATCTCTGCTTTCATCATGAGAAGTGGCAACGCTGAGCTCTGTGCAACAAGAAAATGCCCACAGTTAGTACCTGCATTTCATCCATTTTCCATCTGTTTCTGTCAAAGGAAACCACATTTTCTAGGCACAGTGAGCAGGGAACTTGCTTCAAAGGCTGAGCAGGAACAAAGCACCTTTCCAAGGAAGCCTCCTTTAAAAATAGGCCAAGATCTAATTCTAATTAATAAAGACATTATATGTGAGTGGTTATTTTGGACATGTTTTAAAGTTTGGTGTGAAAATCCCATCAAAATGCTGCCTATGCAGCCCAGCAATGCCCACCTGGGTGTGGACCTGGCCTGGGTCAGCCCTGGGAGGTGGCAGCCAGCCCATCCATCTCCATCCCATCCATCTCCAGGGAAGGAGAACTTTGAGAAGCTGAAGTTGCAAATTACAGCTCCTGCCTGTCATCAAACCATTATGAGCTTCTTCACTGCTGAGTCCTAAGATATGGAGAGACACTTATCTGTCCCAGAAATCCTGCCTCAGATTAGGTGCCAACATTTCCACCTGTTACTTACTCATCTGTTGAACTGGGTCCTGGGAATAGTTTTGAGGGTTTTGAATTTGAAATTGTTCACCACTGCAGAATGTGAACATTTATGGGTGTTGTAAAATTTCATATCTAACTAATCAAGAGGGGAAAATACCATAAAGATTATTTATTTGTTTGTTTTTATTCATTTTAATGAAAGTATCCAAATTAATTTAATGTATTTAGGATCATAGAACAAGCTGAGTTGGAATCACCCACAAGGATCATCAAGTCCAGCTCCTGGCCCAGTGCAGGACATCCCAAGTATCCCACCATGTGCCAGACAGTGTTGTCCAAACACAAATTTAAAGCTGTTCCACGATCTCAGAGACACTGCGGTTCCTCCAGAGAGCTCAGGGACTTTACTGTAAAATACTGAAATTTGACTGTGTCTCATGGACAAAACTGCTCTTCATGCCCAACCCAAAAGGTCAAAGCTGAAGGAGAGTTGGTTGTTTGCAGATACAGATTGAAACAACTTGTTTTAGTTACCCAAGATGGATTTTATCAGATGAAATATCCAGCTATTTGATATATGCCTGGATATTAAAGTTGCCTAATGTGGGGATCAAGCATCAAATACTGTCTGGTTGTACCTACAATTGGACTGGGACATGTGGGTTCTTACCAGAGGTGTTTGATGAAGGAGACCCCTCTGCAAACACTCAGGGATGACCCCAAAGCCCAGGAAACCCAGCTGAGACACATTTACAGCTCAATATGATCCAGCTGTGTGGAACAGTGCTTATCATGGGGAAAGTTTGGGGAGATACCCAGAATGTCATGCAGTTCCACTAATATTAGCTTTAGCAACTCACAATTATAATGACTAATTGGAGCCATCACTCATTGCTATTGAGTTCCCAGGTGAAAACTATGGACCAGAACCTCCATTAGCATAAATTAGCATTGGAAAGTCAATTAAGTTACACTGATTTTACACTAGTTTTACTGTCTTTCATAAGGCTGAGAGGGGGAAAAAAAAAAGCCCCATTTGTGACTTCAATTATCCTTTTTTTTTCCCCCCTCCAAAGGAAATTTGGGTGACATTTCTTAAGGGGTCTCCAAAACCAGACACTTCTTCCCCTGCAGGGCAGCCCTGGGACTTGGCTGGGCAGAGGAGTCTTTCTCAGCTGCTTCCCTGAGCACAACTGCACCTTCCAAGGTGATTGGAGTGAGCTGCATTGTCACAGTTTCCCTCAGCACAGCATTCAGAGCGGATAAAAGAGCATTTTCTGTGAAATGTCCCATTCCCATCACGAGTGGAGAAGCTTTTTTTCCTCTCTTTTGCTTGTGTTTCTTCAATGGGGAGAAAGGGAAGATAAGAAAGAAAAGGGTAAAATATGCAACTCGAATACATGCACTGATACAAGGAAAAAAAAAAGCATGATAATTTGCATTGTATTTATAAATTAGTGTGGGAATGCCTGAATACATAGTTTTAAAGCAAAGATATTTTTCAGTAGCATAAATCTTAATGGAAATCTGGCAGCAAGGTGCAGGAAAAGAATCTGCAGGTTGATAGTATAAATTGCAAGCACATGACTCTGAATTTACCCTGGCTTGAAGTTATCAGAGACATTCAAGAGTGTTCCTGAAAGGAAGAGAGGCATGTGCAAAACACCAGTGGTTTATCAGCCCTTTCATTCAGCAGAACTGCAGAACTGAGGAGGATCAGATGAACTGTATGACAATGAAAATAAGTATTAATGGAGGCCAAACAAATCCAAGAGCTTTGAGAATTTTCAGCAACTGCAGTGCATAGGTACTGATTTATGTTTCCTTCTTAAAATTGTAAAAATAATAATTGCAGAGGTGAAGTACTCAGGGTTTGGGCTTTTTTGTAAGAGATTATTTTACATCTGCAGAGATGGATCAGTGTCAGGCTGGCCCTGTGCCACCTCAGGGACTGAACAAGAAGAGAAGCCCAAGTCTGCTGAGTTCAAGTGTCTCTGACATTGTGAGAAATTCCCCACAGCATCATTTTTCATTGACAGTGGCACCAAGGATCTGCCCTGGTCCCCAGGAAACCCTTGTGCCAATATTCAGGCAGAAAACTTGAGCTAAATTACATTTTTTTACATCTGAAATGTTTTTACAGTTCAGGTATTCCCACAAATGTTGCAGTTGTATTGGTGGGGTTTCAGATGGAAGGATGAGAGGTTTCCATCACATCTGGACCAGGGCTGACATTTGGACTCACTTCATTCTTTGAGACATTCCTGGGCGAGGTCCTGCCCATCTATTACTGTCCCTGTCCTTGTGGTTCATTCCAGCATCCCAGAACCAAACACAAACACCACAATGCAGCCTCCACCCTCCTACTGAGTTTAAGAATTCCTTAAAACTGTCTTTGCTTCTATGAGAAAAAATTCTGGACAGTTTTCTTACCTCCATCAGTGAGAAATAAGTAACATGTGACTGTAGTCACATGGATTAAAATATTTTCATAGGTGTGACCTCTTGGCTGTCTCAGGAACAATTTTCCTTCATGCTCCTTAATGCTCCTTCTATGGAGTGTTTGTGTCCTCCAGGTTTTCTCACTCGACAACCTGAAGAGAAATCTCTCTAGTCAGATCTTCATACCTGTTCCCTCTTATTTCAGCTATCTTAATAATTCCTGTTAAGAGTTTTGGAGCTACAATGGTCATGAGAGGGGGTCTGTAAATATGGGGCATCAAAATCTCCCTATACCAAGGAATTGGCCTGTTCTGAGAATCATGGAACTTCAGACTGCTTTGGGTTGGGGGGACCTCAAAGACCACCTTGTTCCAACCCTCTGCCATGGACAGAGTCACCTTCCACTAGTTCAGATTTCTCCAAGCCCTGTCCAACCTCACCAGTAAAACAAATTCTTTGCTGAGATGAATTTTCCAATATACTTCAGCCAGAATTATTTTATCATGGAGAAGACTTCTGTGGGTAAAGCCATCAAGACTCACAACTTGTTCTTTTGGCTGAGAGAGGATAAACTGAGACCTTTTAACTGGTTTTGGCACATAAGACCCTTCAGACAAAGAGTTAAAGGGAATGTGAGGACAACCCTGGGACTGCTTGGAAGCTTTGATAAGTGATTTATCAAAGGTTTTTTGACAACGTCTATTGGCACACCAGGCGAGCAGAGCTGGTGCCACCCTGGGCACCTCGTGGGCAGGCAGGGAGGGCTCTGGCAGGAGGATTGCAGTTCCCTGCCTCCATCTGGAGGCCTTGCAGGGTGTTGGGCAGCGAGGAGGAGCCCCACACCTCCCGGGGTGAGGGCAGGAGCCCCAAACACCCACGGGCTGGCACGGCTGGTGCAAGATGAGCCGGGAGAAATTTCAGAGTGTAAGCATTAAAATAAGAAAAGGAAAAAAAAAAGGAAAAAAAGCACCCCAAATAGAGCCCATAGATGGTAATGACAATGTTTTGTTATCTTTATGTTGTTTTCTTTGCATGCTTGTTAAAAAGTGGAGTCAGAGTGTCTGAGACGGAGCCCTAACAAGTTCCTTCTAATCAGCCCCGGAATGCTTCTGTCAGGCACAAGAAAAATGCTCAGCTTGAACAAAGCTGCATTTTTCCCCCAAGAAACACATTTGTTTAAAGATTGGCCTGTCAATTTGTGAATCAACATTTCGGCTTTTTGCTCAGACATCATGCTTTTGCTTTTTTTTCCCCCAAGAAGGGGAAATAATACAAAGCTGCTATTTGTTGTTTGAAGGAAGTAAACTTCATCAGGTCGACTTAGATGTGTGCTTCAAATGTCACTCAGTACAGCTTTCTTGTAATGAAACGCTGCATACAGATTTCTTCCTTTAGGCTCAAGGGGATTAGACCCAGTAAAAGAAAAATTCAGTCTTCCTTGCTGTGGTGCATCAGAGTGAGAAGTTTAAAATCCACAATTTATTCAAATATTGATATTTCTACTTGTCAGAAGAGAGGTGCCTTGAAATTTCCACTGAGCACTGTTGTCAGAAGAATTGCAAGAAATGTGTCAGATAATTCATAAACGGAGTTCACTACTGTGAAATCAGTTGGGAACAGCAAAAAAAAATATATTCTTGTTGATGTAGAATAGGGGCAATATAACAGAAAATAGCACTCACTTTTCCATCATGTCAAGCAAATGCTCAATTTGGGCCAGGTATTTTTTTAAACAGCTTGCTGCTGCTGGAGAAGCCCACAATGCATGAAAAATGTGTTGAGTTGTGCTTTGTAGACAAGAGATCTGTTTGTTGGTTTTCCCCTCCCCGCCGGTTCCCATCCCACCCATTCCAGCGCTGCCGGGGAGGGCCCGGTTCTGCATGTGGTTTGCATTAAAGCCTTAAAAAGCTGTGAACGACTGGGGTAATGATGTAAAGCGCTAGTGTAAATTCCAAACTGTTGATAGCAGCGAGGGGAAGCCGAGGAAATTTTTCTTAGCATTTTTTAACCCCCGCCATGTGTTGAAGTCATCTGGCCCTCCCCTTTGCGATGGGGAGCGGGGCGCGCTCGCCACACTCCTAGTCCCCTCTAATTAACAAAGGAGCCCCCCCCCCCGCTAATAGCGGGCTGCTGGTGGTGCCGTGCTTGGGGAGCTGGAGCCCTGGCGAGCAGTGACGTCAGGCAGGGATGCTGCGCAGCTGCTTTGTGGCAGGAGCGGGGCTGGGCCGGCAGGGAAAGGCTGCGATGGAAACGCAGCTCTCGGTACCCTCCTGCGAGCACGGAGCTCAGGGGCTGCTGCCACGGGGCATCTCGGTGCCTCTCACAGCCCTGCTGGGCTCAGGGGTTGCCCGGAGCATCCTTTCTGTCATGGGCAACTCCTTAAAATATTTTCCGGTTTTCACTGAACACATTAAAACCGCTTTTTTTTAAAATTTTTTTTTCCCTGTGGTTTTATTACACTTTTAGTATAAAACCTTTGAAAAGTGGATAGCTTAGTTAAGAATTCTGTGAATATTTCAGAAATATCCTTAAATAATACAAGCCTTTTATTAGTATAAAAATAGATAACTGTAGCATCTTTTCTACACTGATCCCTTTCCTTCTCTCTTTTTTTTTTTTTTTAATTTTGTCATTCAGTGCATACAAAGTATCCCTCTGACATTACACTTCCGTAGAGGAAATTGAGCTAAATATGGCAAAATTTGCTTCTCTCATACCTTACCAAAACTCCCAGAATTAAGGGTGTTAATTCAACCTACGGACTAAATTTGTAGAATGTACTTTTTTTTTTTCAGCAGAAGCAATTCCAGCTGAGCAATTCCAACCCCTCTGAGGAACCCCCTTGCTAGACATTTCCCCCCAGCATTTCCAAACCGGTTTATTTCTATTTGTGAAGCGGAAGCCGTTCCCTAATCCCCCTTTCATTAGCTCCCTGTATTCTTTGCTTGCTCCAGAGTGGACACTACAAGAGGCTGACATCTTTGGCTCGTTAGAGCATGGATGCCTGCAGAAGCTGACGTTTTCCACGCCTGCTTGCAGCCTATTTTTCCTTTACATCCATTGCTTACTGTCTGCTCGGTGTCTGGGCGAATCTGTCATCTGTGCCAGAGCACAGCCCGCTGCACCACTGACAGTAAGAAGGTAAACGCTTGCTGCCTGAATCCCCCATTAACTTTGTGAAGCGTATTGATTTCTTGTAAAAATAATGATATTGACAGGCTTTCCAGGAGTAATTGTTTCCAGAGCACAAAGGTCAGCGCTGAGAGTGAAGGGTTTTGGAGCCGGGGTACTCCACAGACATTTGTGCAAAGTGCTGGGGGATGGAGGGAAACAAATAGCAACAGTTTGAGACTTTAGAAATTTAAGTGCATTGACAAAACACCTCGTAGGGGGCCGGCAGCATTATTGTACTCATGAGTCATTAATAGCAAACAGCTCGCCTTGGACAACGTCGGGGTTTGGCACGGGGAGATTTGTAGACAAACAATAGCAATAAAAGTCGCTCCAGCCTCTGCTGCTGTGCCTCGCCGAGGAGGGCTCTGCTCCCAGCCCTCGGAAACCAGGCTGGGAGTTCCTCTGCTGCCCAAGCAGGGCCCAGGAGCCCCCTCGGATAATCTGGGGCAAATGCCCTCTGTTTTTCCAACACGCATTTGTGTTCGTTAACTCAGGGGGGAGATTGCGCGTTTCGGGAAAGACAAAGCAAACACACTGAGTTGCCACTGGCCTGAGTTAATTGGGCTGCCAGAGCTAATGAGGCTGGTGGTGATCCAGGATCCTTGGGTGTTAATGCAGACCGAGCCCTGAGAACCCACAGCCCAAAGTGTCAGCACAGAGGAGGTGTGGTCCGGGCATGGGGAGTTGGTCCTGGGTGCACGAAGGTGGTCCTGGGTGCACAGAGGTGGTTCTGGGCTCAGGAAGATGGTTTTGGACTCAAGAATATGGTCTTGGACATAAGGAGGTGCTCCTGGGCACAGGAAGGTGATCCTGGGTGCAGAGAGATGGTCCTGGGCTTGGGTAGGTGAGCTTGGGCACAGGGAGGTGGTCCCGGGTGTGGGGAGGTTGTCCTGGCTTGAGGAGATGATCTCGAGTGCAGGGAGGTGATTCTGGCCAGAACTAGGGAGCTCCCTGGCCTCGATGGTGCGTGGCAGAGCAGTAACTCATCCCCACCGCTGAGCAAACAAGCAGTAGTTGGTCAATAGTGTTGCTGCAAACTAATTGTGTTTGAAAAATGAACGGAGGTGGCAAATTGCTCCTGGTTTGATATGCAGCAGGGCAGTGTTCATCAGCTGAATGTCCATCTGCTTGTCTGTCCATCCAGAATTTTTCTCCTCTTAGAACAGCATGAAAAAACTGGGAAAATGTCCTTTTGCCATGCTGCAGGATCCTTGTGCTTAGGCCAGTGCAGGCAGGAACACGTGGCAGGCTCTGAGCCACCTTTGCCACTCTTCAGCTAAAATATACAGTACAGGCTATTTCTTGGATAAAATGTGCTCCAAAAATGGGAAGAAAAGCCCAAGCTGACGTTTTTGTTACTATTGTCT
>JAWWEV010000169.1:35021731-35026731 GCA_035583235.1 Hafferia zeledoni | reverse complement strand
GTGCAAGAAGAACACTGTTTTTTACCTCTGAGCTCGTGTCTTATGGACACGTTGTGCTGCTCCCTGGAACTGAAAGCACAGTTTCTTGATATTTAATTTCCCTTTGCTTTTAGTGAATAGTCGTGGCAACCCCTGACGCTGCGAGTCTCTTATGGCTAAATCATGAGTTCAGAGTTAGCTGGAGTATAGATTTAGTCCTGCTGCTGTTGCACAGAGTCCATTGTAAGATAATTTGTCCCACTCAATTAGACTAAGTTGTCATGTGAGAAGTGCTGAGCTACCAGAGCCCGGCAGCACCAAAGGCAAACACACACCCCACCAGTGGCCTGGGAGCCTCCCAGCCTCCATCTACCAGCTGGGGGACAGATCTCTGGGAACTCTGCTTCTCCTGAGGTTTCACAGAGGAGGCTGAATGGTTCCAGGTAGCAACATTTCTAAATTCCAGTTTTAAGAGTAGGAAATTGCATAGAGAAATATCTTAAGGTGGGAAGTCAAACACCGACCGTTTTGGTTTTGGCAGCATTAAAGTTGTCTGATTTAACCTGAATTTTATTCCCTTTATGGACACAGGATCTGATAAGTCTTTATCTGCATGATGGCTTCTGACATCCAGCACCCTTTCTGTGTAATGATGCCCGCTGTGCATATTTATGAAGGTGTAAATCAGGCTTGTGTAGTGAAGGAGACTTCTCTTCACTTTCTTCTGTTTATTTACTGCTGAAGTTAGGGAATATTAAGTGTCTGAGGTAGCAGGAAAGAAGGAATCAGCCCTCCAGTTGGGTCCTGCTGATTAGTCTCAAATAGAGTTTTTATGTCTATTTCTGTCACGTATTTTCTGTGTCATCTTGGACGTGTCACAGTCAGTTTTCCAGCATTGCAGATCCTTCCCTGTCTTGCTCAATGTGTAACAGCCACCTGGAGTTTTAATTGTGAGTGTGTTGGGTTCTCACCCGGAGTCTGCTGTTGGCAGGACCATGGGTGGCCCATGCTATGAAACACTGTTGTTTGTGCAGGGTAACTGCGAGGTGGGACAGAGGAAAACCTTGGGAAACACCAAGTATAACCCAAATAAGATTTTGAGAATATTTGGCTGGAGCAGACCTGGGCCAGTTGGAGCCAGCCCAGAGGTCTCCACAGCCTGGTGGTGGTCAGTGCTAAGTCCCACCTGGGTGGTCAGGACAACCCCCAGCCCAGCTGAGCTGGTTTCAGCCTCTTTGTGTTCCACCCTGGCTGAAGCCAAGCAATGGATACAGAGGTAATTTCACCTCCTGGAAGGGCAGCACTGTTAATTCTGAAGTGCTTAAATGTGATGGGGAAAATGTCTATGAGGAGGTTGATAAGACATTGACTTAATAAATGGCAAGGTTAGGAAGATGTGCCCTGTGGAAGTCATGGTGCTACATATTTTTCAGGGAACATAAATGTGTGAGGTAATGTTAATCATCATTCCCCAGCCTGGACGTGGAGCAGGACAGCTATTCTACATATGAGAAAGTGATAAAATAGACTCATACAATTTAATACTTATAAATCAATATTATGTGGAGGTTGTGCAAGCCTTTGCTACCTGGTGGGTAGTTGACAGAGAGTGTTTCTTTAGTGTAAAGTCTTTAATTTGCAGATATACATTATTGAAAGGAGCAATGAAAAACTTGCATTTATTTTGGGACATTTACAAATTGATGTGCAATTCCATTTCGAGCGAGAACACAGATCAATGATTTTATCCTCTAACTGCTATAATCATAATTTGCCAGTTGTTTAGTTGGAGGGAGTTTTTAAATTAAAAAAAGAAAACAAACAAAGATGCTAATCATTACACCAGCAACAAGACTGATTAATTAATTAGCCCTCACTGCGATATTTAGATGTACCAACTTTCAAAGTGTCCAGTATGAAGCTAAATTACGTGGCTGTTGTTCTGGCGTGGCATTTATGGTAATTTGTCAAGCCTATATGCAGTAATGGATTGACTCATATAACGAAGGCTATAATTGCAGCTGTTAGGTAGGGCCTTCTTTATCTCAGCCTGTCTCAGTCCCCATTCCTGCATGATTTCTTGCTGTGCCAAAGCCATGTGTGTCTTGTTTTGTTTTAATACATTACTGACCCAGGGTCTCAGGTTACTGGGGTTCCTGTCATACATTTAGTTCCACTCTCATAAAGCATTGCACAAAAAATGCTGGAACAAGGTAACAATCATTGCTCAATATACTAAGTATAAATGTCAGAGTGTAGAACTTGACTGCAGGAGAACAGTGGAGGGGGAGATAGTAATTGAAAATAGGACATTCTGAGCTGTAACACTGAGGCTGTGAGTTATAAGGTCTCCTATGGCATCATACAATGTGTCTGCTATGTCTTGTTTATCATTAAAAGCCTGATATCAACCATCTCTTTATTACATATATGATATATATACATATATATCACCATGTTTTGTTCCAGTGGCTAAAAATGCCCTTGAAGGCTTCACCAGGCTGTGTTCTCAGACATGGTACAGGAGCCCAAAATTCAGTAGAATAAAGCCTTCATTTAATTGTTTAGTAGTTTCAAACTGTCTTCTTTTTCTGTGATCTTCTCTTTACCCTGACAGGCCACTTACTCACTTTGAAAAGTGACTAAGTGTGACAACAGATGTTTTGTAAACTTGTCTTCTAATAACTTACATAACTGAAGAAGTTAACAGGTTGTTCACTTAATAGGGATCATTTATACAGGATTTTTTTAATAACTTGCTGGAAGGGGGAAAAAACCACTCTTGGCTAATACGAAGCATATTTTGCATTTATTATGGGAAAAAATTTTCAGGTAGGAGGTGAGGAGACAATTTGGGAATTTTCGTTAGCTGAAAAACTGCATATTAAACATGAATTGTGATTTTCCATCTGGCCCTACTGGTTAGGAAGCTGCAGTTGGGCATGATCTTCACTGTCAATCAACAGTCCCCAACTGCGAGATGCAAACCTCATGACGAAGCCCACCCCAACTCATTAAACCAAAGCAAACTGTATGAAGTGCGCCGCTGTGTGATTTTAATATTTGGTGCATGTGACAGGATCATTTTAGTGATTTGCAGGATTTATCTCCTCTTAAAAGTACTGCCTAAGGCTACTCTAATTGGTAGGAAAGCAAATTCCCCCTTCTCCTCCTGTCACTCTTTGTTTTATTTACTGAGAACTGCCGAAACCTATTTACACAATAATGAGGATAAATCACCGTGATGCTTTCAACACAAAGAGAAATGTTGCGTGAGTTGAAAGCTGTACAATTAAAACTAAATTCAAAATATTTCTGAAGTAGTGTCTGCAGTTAGTGGTAGTGAAATAAAATGAAGACAAACGATAGGAACATACGTTGCCGATAGAGAGCTGAGATCAAAATTCTCGAGGCATCTTTTATGACGGACAATTTCATTCAAGATTGCAATTAAGTAAATGCATGTAAGATGTTGACAATAGCCCAGATGTTCCTCCTCGATACAGACGTGGCTCTTTCCTTTCCTCATGGCTGTGGAGCTCAGCTACTTCCACCACTGTTTGTCTTCTCTGCAAGGTGCCCACCAGCAATTTGTCCAGCACGTCAGGGTGGTGGTGCTGCAGGTGAGGAGGACACTCCTCTGTGTGGGTGTGAGGCTGCACCTCACTCTTGCATCCTGGAGAAGTTCCTTGAGGAGGAGACAGCAGCTTCCAGCCAAGAACAACCCAGGCCAACCTCAAGGTGAATGCTCGGAATGCAACATGTGAAGTTTCTGTGGGTCTGAGCACTATGGCTCAGTGCTAACTTGGAGCTTCCAGAGGAAGATTGCCCTTGACTGGCTCTTTCATGGAGGAGAACAGGCTGCTGGGGTTGTCCCAATGGAGTGAATTGTGACCTCTGCTCCTGGGCCCTGATTCTGTGCTGCTCACTCGAGGACTCCACCAAAACAACTGGATCTCCAACTGGGCTGCTCAGCACATGGTGCGTTTTATTGCAGTCCTGAAGTGCTTACAAACTTCATGTCAGAGACTGGATCTAGATGATCTTCGAGGTCTCCTTCCAAACCAAACCATCCTATGATTCTATGTGTCACTACCATGAGGCATTTTATGTGTGTTTTGATAAATGTGAATTAAAAATTAAATTAAGATTTGAACTGTGGAGAGATCTTTGATCTTACTTGATGCTTAATCCAAACTGCAAGAACTCAACCTCAGAGCAAAACCAACCTGTGTCCATCAGGGCAAGTAACATCAATGAAACCCCTTTTTACAGCTCACACTCCGTCTGCTCCTTAATTTGCCCAGCCCAGGCCCCCAGGCCTCAAATTAAATCATATCACTGAGACCAAGAAAACACCATATGCACCATGAAGAGAAAATCATGGCTTTTGAGAGCAGCCTTTCTGTTTTTTTTAGGACACGCAGTCAGGTTACTGATGCTCAGTGGTGATGGTAGAGATGGCAAAGCAACAGGACGATGCCAAATGGTTCTGCTGAATGGCACCAAGAAATCACTGGTGTTGGCACCACTCTGCTTGTCCCCACGGCTGTTCTGAGCTCCAGCAGAGAGCTGATATCTGCTCTGCTGTTAAGTGCAGTGTAAGATACCAATAAGTGTAATAATGAATAATTAAAGATGTATCTCTTATTAGAACACGGGTTTCACGTTATCTGTAAACGGACGTTCGTTTTCACCGAAGCAAATGGGAAATAAATTCTTTTCACAGCGGCTTCACGAGGCATTTTTCACCAATGCTGCAATAAAATACTTAAATAACCCAACAAAACTACAACATCAAAGTAAAAACTTATAAAATATTAAGACCTAAAATGACCTTTTGCAAAAGCATGTGCAAATCCATCGATAGCAGTGGAGTTACTTTTATTTATGTTGTCAAGCGTTCATTGCATCTGTGTCAAATTTGAATAATTGGCTCTTGGGTTTAGACCCCACAGTAAGTGAGATCAGAGGCAAAAATCCTGTGGATACTAACAGTGGAAGACCAGACCTTGTTACAG
>JAWWEV010000169.1:35009231-35011731 GCA_035583235.1 Hafferia zeledoni | reverse complement strand
CTCGAAACAAATGAATGGTATCAGGTGAAAAATATCTGTCTGTACTTGTTCAGATTTAAGGCCTACAAATTTGCACCTTATTTCAATTTCCTGCATGCACTGAGGAAGTGCAAATAGCTTATTCAGAGGCAGATTAATGCAAAAGAGCTGAGGGGGGACATAAATCTACAAGCAGTGACTTGTACCATCATGTAAGTGTAATGATTATCAAACTGAAATCAGGTCTCAGAGTATCAGCTTAACACAGAGAAAATTTGCTTGATGTGAGAGTATTAAAGTCATGCTATAATATATCCATACACTGTGACTAAATTTTATAGTTCATGAAGCATATTAGTATTACACTATATCCTGGTACATTCAAAAGGTGATTTCCATTTAGATGCTCATTTTTCATGAAGATAAATATGACATGAATCATAATTTCCCTGAAGTAAATATTACAAATAATAAAATACTCAGGCAAGCAAGTTGAGGAATGACAGTAATGTTTTCCATTTGTATGGTAAGTGGTGAACCTTGTGGCCTATCAAGTAACAAATTGAATGTTTAATCTTTCTCCATGCAGATTGAGGATGGCAAAGTAGCAGCCCGTCTCACAACAAATTGAGAGTTCTCTGGTGGCTCATGGAGTATCAGCTATTTTGTCTTTGGAGGCCAATAGAGAGTGTCAGCAGAGCTTTGTCAAAATATATCACAGGCATGAAGTTGTAAAATTGCAATTTACAGCAAAAAGACTTTGGGATAACGGGCAAATCTTAGGCATGCTAAATACACAGCAAATATTTAGAGAAGCTTTGGAAGGCAATTTGAATATTGTTAGGGGAAGTTGGGTAGCATCTGTGGAATGTCCCAGAGGTAGAAAAACCCCAACCCATATCCTATCAAATAGTAAATATTCCATCTGAATAATAAAAATAGCTGTATTTATGTGTATCCAGATAGGGAGGCAAAGCAGGCAGTTTGGGACAATTTAAAGCTATTTTAATTTGGGATTATTTCTGAGGATTAGGGTATATTCTTCGCACGCTTTTGCTGGATCAAATCTGTTACATCTCTTACTTCTTTGTGCACGGATTTGGGGGGTACACCCCTTGGAGATGAAAGCAAAGCTGGGAGTTTGGCAACTTCTGTCGTGATGTCCTCAATTTAGCATCGTATTGTGGTGGCAGGGCTGAGTTTCAGGTGCCAGTGGAGGCTGTTACTCTCTGCTTTGGTTCAAAAATGCATGTACTGTACAAGCAGGGGGATGTTCACTTTGCTAAAGGTTCTGTTGTATATTAATTTTAAGTTGCAGTGTCTGCACTACAAGATGACACCACTAGCATTTTGATTAAGGATTTTATACATGAAAAAATTTTCATTATCTTAGTTCCCAGTGATCTCCCAGGATTGGTTGGATTCCTGACCTGCAGCTGTGTCTCAGAGTGTCAGGATAAATGCTTGTGTATGAAAGTGCGACCTATGCTGTTTTCTCTGTTACATGAGCAATTAATGGGGCTTTTTACTCTTGGGAAAGTCAAGACTCTTCATAACAAAACATGCACCTTGGTGGGTTTTGCTCATTTTTCTTTCTGATTCGAGAGCAGCGTGATAAAGTTCTCCCTATGACCTGAGATGCAGCCTGGTTAAACTGTGTACACGCATGGAATATGCCTTTTTTTTGGTCTAAAATTCACTTTTCAGGAATTCAAATTTGAAAAAATAGTGTCTCTGCATTCTGGGATTGTGTGACTACTTCACCTCAGACTGTTGTCTTTAGTTAAGTTAATTAACTCTGCTGACTTTTAGGCAACTTAGAGATGCAACTTGGTTATGCAGAAAACATGGGAGAACATGAGTGCATCCTTCAGCACAAGAAGTTAACATGAAGTGGATTTTTTTTTTTTGAGTACAGGCAGAATTAATCAGTGGAGGCTTTAAAATGCCAAAAGTATCCTCATATTAACAAATTTTCCAAAAAAGTGATGTTGACATTGGGTTTGGGTGCAGTACCTGGGGGTTTCAGTACCTGGGGGTTTCACTACCCAGAGATTTCAGTACCTGGGGGTGTTGATACATAGGGGCACAGGTACCTGGGGTGTCAATACCCAGGGGGACTGGTACCTGGGGATGTGGGTACCTGAGGGTGTGGGTACCCAGGGTATTGGTACCCAGGGTATTGGTACCCAGTGTATCAGCATCCAGGGGTGTGGGTACCTGGGGGTGCTGGTACCAGGGGTGTGGGTACCCAGGGTATCAGTACATGGGAGTGTCAATACCCAGGACTGCGGGGACCCAGGCTATCGGTATCCAGGGGTGTCCATGCATGGGGTCACAGGTACCTGGTGTCACTGGTACCTGGGGCATTGGTACCCAGTGGATTTTGTACCTAGGGGTGTCAGTCCCAGGGGTCACAGGTACACAGGGGTTTCAGTACCTGGAGTGTCAGTCCCAGGGGTTGCAGGTACCCAAGAGTCACAGGTACCCAGGGGTCACAGGTACCCAGATGTCAAGTTCC
>JAWWEV010000169.1:34991731-34999231 GCA_035583235.1 Hafferia zeledoni | reverse complement strand
GGTGTGCTCTCACCTTGTTAGGTCCTTTTCTGATGCGGTTCAAATGCAGGCTGGCCGCAGGTGTGCCTAATTTACCTCGCAACAGAACGTGTGGAGTTTAATTGCACAGTGGTTGTTAGGAAAAATTGGTGGGTGGAATATCAAGTGACTTACTGTATGTGGATGGCAGATGGGCGGCGAGAGGCACCGCCAGCTAAGTGTATAGGTGAGGTGAGTTAATAAAAGATGTAAATTTTAGCTTAAAATAGTGGAGTCTTGTGGAAGGTAATACATTTTAATTAAGATGGTAGCAGGCCCCTTTCTAGCAGTGGGAAAAAATCAGAGTAAGGGAACATGGCAAAGACTGCATTTTTCTCTGTATCAGTATTTTAGGAGCAGCTTAGCACATTAGGGAAGGCTGTTCTGTATTAAAAAATTCTGCAATTTGTGCATATGGTACAAAATATAGCAGGGAAAGCCAAACCTAGAAAGGTTTGAGTTCTCATTCTGTTGGCACATCAAAGTTTGAGACATGACCAAGTAGAGCTCTGATCCAGGTCCTTGCTTCTTGCTGTGCCACAGAGACCTTGTCTTAGGAGCTCTGAGCTTGCAGACAAAATGGGTGGGGTGGTAGGGATGGGTTTGTAGTGCTCGTGCTCCTTGTTGGTCAGAGGAACAACCAAGTCAATTGTCTCCTGCTGGCAAGGAGAAACATCCTGCCTGGGAATGTGATTTTTAACTTAAATTGTCTTCGTCTAAAAATCCTGTCTTCATGCCACTGTGCCCCACGAACTCTCTGAAAGCACAGATTAAAACATGAAATAAAATATCCCAGTATCAAGAAACATAGTGGAGCTGAAACACAAGCGCCGCTCGTGTTCACCCCAGCCTTGCAGTCTCAGTATTTAGGACCCCAGCGCTCAGGGCCATCTAAATAAACTTGATGATGTCTAATTTCACCAAGAGTGGGTCCTTTTCACCAAATAATTGAACAAATACCGGTTCCAGTTGATGTTTAGTGAAAGGGTGCTTAATGGCCCTTTTTCTTTGACAGGATGTGAGCTCTCTGTATAGAAACAATTCATCATGAATGCTTCACGCTAAAAACAATCCACGAGGAGCAATACTTAGCATTCCTAGTGCACAATTCATTGGAGAATTTCCGAGCAATTTACAAACATTAGCTCAATAAGCCTCACAACACCCATTTGAGATCAGGGAAAAAAAAAAAAAAAAAAAAAAAGAAAGATAAGATACTGCTCTTCAGCCTGGATGTGGCACTAAGGAGCCGTAAAGCTGGAGGCTCGTCCCAGCTCCTCAATCCCCAGTGCCAGGTGGTCCTGAACATGGGCATCAGCTGGTCCTTGCACATCATCGCAGTCTGTGCAGTGGAAGGTGTGCAAAAACAGAGGCATGACAGAAATGTTGCATTTAGAATCCACGGAATGTGGGATGGTTTGGGCTGAAAGGGATCTTAAAGATCGTCTTGCTCCGAGCCCCTGTCGTGGGAAGGGAACCTGGACTATATTCAGTTGATCTGGAGAGAATAAGTATCTTAAAAAAACCAAAAGCCAGCCAGAGCAGATAAATTTAGGGGGAAGTTGTGTCTACATAGATGCACTTTCATAGAGTTGCTGATAATGCCCCTGCAACAGTGTCCAGAAAACCTGAGCATCTGAGCTTGGATGTCACATCCACCACCGTGGAAATCCCAATCTTTTACAGCTCGACAGCTAAAACCCCTTTACAGGTTTTGGGATAGGAATTTTTAAAGAAGTGTGCATTCAGCTGAACTGACAGCATTGATTTATTTATGCAGTTTCAGTAAAGCTGGTTGTTCCCATACTTGCCTCTCTGATATGAGAGATCGCTCCTTCAGCATTAATGTCCTGTAAAAATATCAGTGTCCTGCTCAAGGTTTGAAGGAAAAGGAAGAGCTGGGATTAAAAACACTGGTTGGTGCTTTGGGGATAATTCCATAATGCTCCTGTATGACCCTCAAAGCTTCTCAGGAGTGAGCAAGATGTGGTGCAGCCACAGTTGTTCTTTCTGTTGGCCGTGGCTGATTCATCTTGGGGGCTCAAGAAGGCAAGGAGTGCCTATCTTGAGTCCTGCCAGGAATGCTGTTGGCACAAGGAGGTTTCTATGAGGTGTGTGCAATGAAAATAGTCACAGTCACTTATAAATGCTAACATGAAAGAACAAATAATAGTTGTTCATATTCTAAATGTGAAAGCTCTGGCTGACCTCTCTGTCCAATGTGTATGAAGTTGGGCAGCACAAGCTGCTGGACTGGAACATCTGACAAACTCTGTGTGAGGAGAAAGACCTGAGCTTTACTTGTAATGAGGTGTCAGTCATTAGCCAGAAAACAGACCCATAGAACATTTTTTTAGTGAGGAATCATGAAAATAAAATGATGTAAAGAAAAGATGTGGTGGCAGACTGTGGCTGTCATCCTGTGGGATGGCAGGACAGTAAGGGTCCCCCATTTCACTTCATCTACAGGGTGGAGACTTCCCAGCTCAGCTCCTTCCTCCAGTACAGGAGGGCAGCAGAAAGGAGTTTCCATCTTGCCAAGCTTTCCCCTTTCCTCTAAGTGCTTGCTGTGTTCCCCTGGGGCAGTGTTGCTGCACAAGCGGTTTATGGGGAGATGCCTGGATGATAAGGGTTAGTCCTAAATAATTGCTGGTTGCCGCTCAGCAGAAATAAGCTGGATTTCGATCCCTGGGTAGAGCAACTCCTCACAGCTAAAGGCTGGCAAAGGTTGAAGAGGTCGTAAGACAGGGCCTAATTTGCCATGTTCCTTTCCTTTCAAAAACAATGAGGGAAGTGGGGCCTTGCCGGTGGGCAGATCCTGCCTGGATCTCCCTGGAGTCAGCAGGAGTTGGATCGAGTCCCTTTGAATAGAGAGAGTTTCCAAACCGGAGGCAAAGCCAAGTGTTTTTCAGAAGATTGATCATTCATTACCTTTGGAATTTTTCGATGTAGAGGTCATTGCTGCTAATATAAGTTGTGAAAAAATAAGAAGTATTAAAAAAATAGAGACAAATTCTCATCTGGTGTAAGCCATTGCCTTTGAAGTCAATGAGTCATTGAAATCAACTTTCCCACACCGAGCTGAGGATATGGCCTGGAGTCAATACATTTGTAGTTGTTGAAAAATTAAAAATATAAATTTGCCTTTCCTTGGCAATAATGTTCTGTTTATGACAGAGGCCCTTATGCTTTAAAATAAGTTCATTAACAAACAGGAAAGTAATATTTCACTACCAGTATTCTTTTGGGTGTAACTATTTACGATTAAATTTTATTAAACTTTTTTAAAATTGGATTTACATTTTGATGAATCTAATAGATTTCAATTTTGTATTTTTATAGATTCTTTCTAAAGTTTTTCCTCAAGTGCAATCAGAACTGTTTGAAGAATGCAGGCAACCCACGAGACATGCGAAGATTCCAGGTACAGATCCCTTTAAAAGCATAAATGATATATAAAAGGCTTAGTCACATCTTCATCTGGAAGTTTTCCTAATGAAAAAACAGTGTCAGTACTTCCACTTAGTGTAGTTCCAATGCTTCAATAGAATTGCTGTCCACATTTTACATTTCCCCATCTAATTTAAATGCTGGTTCTTGGGAAGAACCCAGTTCTGCAGTGGATTGTAAGGGATCAGTGCTGAAGCAGGTGGATCTCTCCTTGGAAACTATTTTCCTAGTTTTCCTTCCTACTAACACCTTGTGCAGCAGTTTGGAGTGTGCTCAGACCTGCAGAGGTTTTATGTGGGCCAAGTAGTTTGATCTTAGTAACAACACGACCGTGGAACACAGAGAAGTTTGGATCTCACACAGGGGTTTTTCAGGGTCACAGTGTGTAAATCCACCAGTGGTGGCCCAACCCACATATTTTTGTTTCAATTGTGTTAGAAAATGTTTAATACTTCACTTTCTCCTTACAGCTTTTGAGATATCCTGTGGTGAATCATAACACTACAGAGAGACAGCTGACGGGATGGACAAGAGATTTCCTCTGTATCTGGGGTCATTCGAAAGGCTTGTTAGGAAATAAATGCTTTTGATTTCAAAATATTTCACAGTGATTCATATTTGATTCTAATAATAAAGTAGTATTGAGATGTTCAAGATTTTCTCAGTTTGGAGAAGAATAACTTGTGGTTAAACTTGATAGCAAAACATGTGACATCTGTTTTCATGCACAGCCAACCAGCTGGGGAAGCCAGCACCCCTGAGCCAGCCAACAGAAAAGATCTGTAGCTGGAAAAAAAAAATATTCCTTCAAAACAATTGAGCCAAGCTTCCATTTTTCATGCATCTCAGCTTCACGTGGCATCGGTGATATTGATCCATCTGAACAGAACGGAAGGTCAAACCTGGAATGAGTGGAAATGTCCTCTTTGTCTCACCGATGACTAAATGAAGCATCAGTCAAGAGTGATCTTGTGGTCGACAATGGAGCCAGTAGGCACTGGAAAGACTTTTCTGGGTCTCTTTAGCTAATCTTCCTGCCTTTCAGAAGGTTTAACTGGACTTAACAGGATGTCAGATCTTGAACAGTATTTTTACCTGGTTTCACTGCCTCAGCACCTTTCTGGAGGTGCACTGCAGGAAGAAGGCGATATAACAAAGCGTAGCACGTCGACTTTCTTTTGCTGAACTACACTATTTTCCCTTGGTGACTGACCTATATATACATGACAGAACAAAAATAGTTGTCATTTTCATATACACCTTGCTCTGTCTTTTTAATACACTGTGTTCTAGGAACCAAACCCAGAAATCTTGGCTGAAAGTCATGCTTTTATGTTTTGCAATATTTTTTCAAGTCTGGGAATCTCATTAGGAGTGAAAGCTGATAGCCCCGTGGCCTGGCAGCAGCTCTGTGGCCGAGGTGAGCATGCAACCTCAGCAGTCTCTGAAGTGCATGTTGACAAGAGTGAAAGTGTCCACTGGTGGGAGGAGAGAGCTGGGGAAGCAGAGCAGACTGGCAGAGAACTGCCCTCGGGCTGTTCTAAAGGGTACCGCAGATGGCTGTCTCAGAGGAGGCAGGATACACAGCAAAGGTGCTGTGATAGCTGAAAGCTAATTATGGCTTGTGAATGAGAAACAGGATCAGAGGTGATCCAAAACATAGGAGCAGACAAGGGTTTTCTTCTGATGCCTTGGACCGGCTCTCTGCCAAAGGAGGCTCATTTCTCCCCTTCCATTTGTGTCTGTGAAGTGTTTGGGCTGAGGAGCTGGTGAGAGAACCCTGCAACCATCTTTGTTACATCCCAAAATAAAATAAATGGAGGGTGAAAGCTAAAATTTGTCCTACCTTTTGCTGCCATCACCAGTTGGGTTGATAAGGTGTAACTTAGCCATTGGCTTTGTGGACTCTACTAACGCCAAAGAAATTGCTGCAGTGGCTGCTCCTTGCAGGAAGCCTGGAACCCCCAGCACAAGGCCCAGCTGGAGTATTTAAATCAGATATAAATGTGTGTCTGGGCTGACAGTGCTCCATCTGCAGAGCCGTGTTCCACACGAGCACAGACACAGCTCCCGGTTCCCTCCTTGGCCTGTGCTCCCGCGGTATCGCTTCCGGAAGGAGTCTCGCAGCTCCATTGTGGAGGTGTTTTCATCGAGAAGGTTGTGCCTTTTGCATATGGTCCTTTGCCATTTTCTACTGAGAAGCAGCTGGAAGCCAAAGGAGGCCCTATCCATCATCTCTTCTATGGCCGGACTCTGAACCTGGACACAAGAATAGGAGCCTTTCACTCAAAAATAAAGGAGGAAATTCCATTGACATACCAGGGTCAATCACCATCCAAATGAACTTGAGAAGGGATACTTTTCATGGATTGAAAACACTTTCACTATTCATATTCAACTCGGTCTTTTCAGATGCAAAAAAGTTCATTATCAGACATTAAATGTAATTGTAAAACTGACCTGGAGATCATTTACTGAAGAAAAAATGGGCAGTTACGATGGTTCCTGATTTATTAAGCTTTTTTTATTTGGAATCCTCACAACCCTTCATTTGAAGACAGTCTCAAGTGAACAAATTTTAATTAGATAAACTATCTAATCAATATATCAACAGATCAATCAAAACAGCAGCTTTTAAAATGAGTGGCTAGAGGGGTGTTTCTGAAACTAATGGCTAGAAGAATATTTCCCTGAATTGAATTCATTTGTTAGCATAATAGGAGATTAAACTCTAATTAGTGTAGCAGGTTCTGAAGAGAAACAATTGTGCTTTAAAAATCACCAGTGGTCCCCACGTAAACAAAGATGTATTCAGAGATGTCAGTCACTTGGTTTAAATAGAAATAGAGAAGTAACAGGATGTTGCTGTGTCTTACCAGACCTGATTGGGTGCAAATCTGCAGGATTTTTTCAATGTGGGGTTTTGTTCTCTTTTCCAGGTTGTTGTATCAACAACAGTCAATGTGGATGGCCACGTGCTGGCTGTCTCAGACAACATGTTTGTACACAACAATTCCAAACACGGGAGGCGGGCTCGCCGCCTTGACCCCTCAGAAGGTACGGCCCCTTCTTATCTGGAAAATGGTAGGCACACATTTACATGTCTTTTTTTTTTATTTGCAATGCCTTTTTTTTTATTTTTAATTTTTTTTATTTTAGTTTTTTTTTTTTCACCATACTTTATGTTGAGACACCACTACGTTTACTTTTACATAATTTCTTCTCTCATCCATCAAACCACCCATTAAAGAAAGTCCATTAGTATTTCTCAGCCCTTGCCAACTAGAATATGGACGCTTCTGAATTTGCTTCTGACTCCTTCCTTTATTTAATACTTGCAGTTTCGCAGTCACAACCAATTTTTCATCTTTTCCTCTTGTGTTTGTTTTTTTTTTATTTTATTTCACTCTTGTTTTGCTTGCAGCTTTTTCTTGCTCTTTAATTTGACTTGATTTTATTTTGGCTTGTCATATTCCTTGATCCAGAGGAACAGTCTCAGGTTATGTATGCAAGTTTAAGTGGATGGTAAAAACATGACTGAATCTGTAAAGAATTTACTGTGAGGTCGATTTCCTGTGGCTGGGCCTTACTGCAGATTACAGCAGGAGGGGCTTTCTATGAGAAAAACAGCATAAAATGTTTTCAGTGTGATTGACTTCTTGCCTAAACTGCTAGAAGAAGATAGTCTGAGATGAAGAGGAGAATGGAAAGTGTCTCTGGAAATCCAAAATTGTGGAATCCTGTCTTTCTGGAGCCCATCAGCCTCCGAATCACTCGCACGCAATCACAGCTGCGCCCATACACGTGAACACATGGATTTATTCCACTGCAAAGCCCAGAAGAATCATTTAGATTTAAATATCACTTCGTTTGCGCTGTAAAATATACCAGTGTAAGGGTACAAACCAGCTCTCAGGGAACCTGGTTTTTAATACAATTAGGATAGGGTAAGGTAGGATAGGGTAGGATGGGATGGGATAGGATAGGATAGGATAGGATAGGATAGGATAGGATAGGATAGGATAGGATAGG
>JAWWEV010000169.1:34983816-34986316 GCA_035583235.1 Hafferia zeledoni | reverse complement strand
AAATTGGTGGGCTTTCAACTGTAACATTTTTTCCATGAATGATTTTAACAAGCTGTCAATAGGCTATTGACATGAGGTATCATGAGGTTTTGTTTCACGGTGCCTTTTTAACCATGAATTCGCGTGTGACAATCGACTGCCCGGCCAGGGATGTACTCGAGGCACATCATGGCCCTCTAGTGGAAGACTTGCTGTAGGAGGTCTCCCAGTACAATTGGACAATTAGTGTTAAAATTACTAGGAGTAGCCTTAAGGAGACATATGGAGGCAATTTTCATATGAATGATGCCCTGTGGCCTTTCCTGCAAACGAAAACCAAGGATCGTTTATAGAGGCTTTTCTTAAAAAAACCTTGTAGAACCCATATCTGCCAACGCGACAGCGTGAAGGGAGGATGTGGAGACAAGGAGTACCATTGAAAGTCATTTTTGTGATTGTGTAAACTGGCTGGCATCACCCTTATCGGTGCCATCTTGATTTAAGGTCTGTTTTCTGTGTGATCTCTATAGCTGATAACACCCCACGCCATCAGAGTTCAAACACCACCACGGCACATTCCAGGAGTTGTCGAAGTAACTCTGTCCTACAAATCCAAACAGTTCTGCAAAGGTGCTCCCGGCAGATTCGTCTACACTGGTAAGTGTGTGGTTTCCTTGCTCCTTTTGGGATGACAAATCCTGTCTCATACACAGGCGACCAAAAATGGTGTTAAAAATTGGATGTGTCTTGCAGGAATTGTAACTTGTGGTAGGTGGACCTCCAAATACCTGTTCATGTGGGCATCCAGGAGCTCTGGTGCCCATCCAGCTTCTTGGGTCTTAACAATGTCTTGATGTCCCATGGGATCAAGCTCTCTCACAACGTGCCTCTTACTTCCTGTTTTCATTTTGGCCAGAAATAGATTAACAATGGTATTTCCTACTCTGCTCCAGCCAGAGAAAGGAGTTAAGAAGTACTCAGTGATGAAAAGTCTTTTTCAGGCTATCTATCCAAACTTCCTGAACTTCCCTAAAGGTTCAGTTGGAGTTTTAGGCACCGGTTCAAGGAGCTTTTGTTGAATCCAAAAGACTTTATCCAACCCTATTCACAATCTGGCTCTAAATACTCTCTCAGACCTGAAACTTGGGATACAAACTCATAAGCCTGGGAATGATTTATTTGTGCCAATTCTTCTAAATATATTTGATTTTAATTTACAACAGTGCAAGAAAAACTCGGAACTTTGTGGTTTCCAGTGGTTTTAATATGAAAATTTTTACTTTGGGATGAAGTATTGCTGGCTTTTTATCTGAAATGTGTATTAGAGTTTTTCTGGCCTTTGCCAATGAATTGAACTGAGGAGCTGGGAGGGAAAAGGGAGAAAGAGTGATTTAATTTACAGTATTTTTGGATGAGGATTCTAGGTAATAAATTTGATCTGATGAATCAATCTCTCTTTTGAAAACAAAGAGCCTTTAACTGTTTACTCGACAGACTGCAGGGATTTGGGGAGAGTCCTCGCTGCTTATTGGGTAGATAATGCAGATTGCAGATGATGTGCAGATGATGTGCATTTTGATGAATATTTTCCCACTAGACTGCAACTGTTTCTATCTATTAATTTAGATCTAATGGGAAAAGTGTGTTCCTGGGTAGTTTTAAGCTAGGACTTATAAAGCGGTTAACACATCGTGGATATGTTTTTGTGGCTGCCTAAATCTATTGTTGAAATGAGCTTTTAAGTGATGGTAGCACCTGAGATTCCTGTGTCCTGTCTATTCCCAAAGAAATCACAACCTGAGCAAAAGCAGTGGCATCCAAACCTGGGTGTCTCACTTCTGGTTGCCGAGGGAGAGGATATTGGCATTTATTGATCTTTGGGATTGGGTTTTACCCGAGTCTCCAAGCGGGCTGGTGGTGACTGTTGTGTTTTTGGTGCTGCTGATGTATCTCAAAAGCCAGAGTTGTTCCACAGGCTGCCACAAAGGTGGTGAGTGCAGGTGGGGCCATCAGTATTGCAGCCTTAAGAATGCTCTTATGAACTATATTTTATTGATAAATATGTATACATATATCTGGTGTGTGTATATATATGTATTACACGTACTTTTTTATATATATATTTCATGCAAAGCTACAGCTGAGTATCCTGATGAGTATGATGAGCTAAGATAAGTGTCCAACAAAATAAAAAATGAATGAACTAAAAGCCTCAGCCCAAGTTCCAGATATCTGAGCTGCTGGGAGCTGGTGCAGTTCCACCCTGTGCAGGGAAGTGCTGCAGATTTGAACCAGATGACGATCTGGCTCTCAGGGCAGAGGCCTGGAATTTGGTCTTTAACTGATTTCTTAGGTGCAGATTTTGCAAATTTGGCTAATTTTACTGTTTTGAACTTCTTCCTAACGTGTAAATGCACATGTGAATGGAACTGTAAGGACAAACCATTTTTTTTCCTTTGCTGGGGTTGTCTTTGTCTTTATCGCTGAGGAAAGATGTTTAAAAGTATTGTGAGACTGTCAT
>JAWWEV010000169.1:34973816-34978816 GCA_035583235.1 Hafferia zeledoni | reverse complement strand
AAATGTTTTTATGTTGTGTATTTTTATATACTTTATATTTCAGTATACACAAATACTTTAAAATTTTCATTGACCCCTAGTTTTACACAATTCTGAAGGGTTAAAATGCTAATAACACAGGCTTTCTCTCTATTTTTAAAAGGGCAACATTCAATGTGCTTAAGCATTTAATAAAGCTTTTATAGACTCATTGAATTCTGTTAGTTTTTTAAGTATTTTTTCCAATACCCACAGGAAATACAGAGATTTCATGACTTTGAGTAAGAGATATTTTTGTTTAAATTATTATACAACAGTGGAATACAGTTGTAAGAGCTATGTTAGCTGATATTAAGGATCTGATTATAAATCCTATTTGTCTAAATATTATATTAAAATATTACAGTATTATATTCTTATGCTGGGTGAATATAAATGGGGAGAAGGTGTGCAGAATACCAGCTCTTACAGATGTTTGCTGAGGCATCACAGATTTCATATGGTTCTAAGATGGATAAATACCTTGAAGAGCTCAGCCAGTGCTGAAAGGCAAATGATCAGCTTTTCCCTTTGCTGTGATCAAGCATCGTTTTCAGCAGAGTACCTGAAATTCTTGTATTTCACTGCTCTTGCATTCAGAGTACCTGAAATTCTTGTGTTGCACGAGAACTGTGTAATCCAGCTCTGTGGCACAGGAGTAATTCCTGTGCTCACAGGCTCCTGTAGCAGAATTCCAGCAGAATTCACCGAAGTGTGTGAGGGGGAGAAAGAGGATGGAGATGGATCGACACAGACCCATCTCTAACAAGGATGTGTTTATTCAGCTCTGTGGCCCAGCAGATGAATAAACCCCCAAATAATACCACAAATACAAAAATAGATAAAAGCTCCATTTATTTCAGTAAAATATATCTTAATTAGGAAAGTACCTTGGAGTATTGAACAGTTGAAATGTAACGTTTTGCTGCTTTGATGTAGTACCACATGGTAACACACTTTGCTAAATCAGTAATATGCCTTATTTTTTGCTGTAGACTATTTTGTTGTATTAGTCATATTATGTTGTTTTCATAAAATGTCCTGTTTTATTGTAGTTCCATGTGCATTAGGCTCTGGTTCTTCCTTGGCATGATTGGAGCATTTATGATTTGATATCACACGGGTCTCCTCCTTTCTTTCTTCACTCCTTCCCTTGAAATATTCCCTGCTAAAAACTGATAAGGTCATAGAATCATTTAATGGTTTGTGTTGGAAAGGACCTTAAAGACCATCTTGTTCCTCCCCCCGCCATGGGCAGGGACACCTCCCACCAGCCCAGGCTGCTCCAAGCCCTGTCCAGCCTGGCCTGGGACACTCCCAGGGCTGGGGCAGCCACAGCTTCTCTGGGCAACCTGTGCCAGGGCCTGCCCACCCTCAACTGATAAAAATTCATCCTGTGTGTGTTACTGGGTCATGCAGACTTTCTCATCAACAAACACCCCCAAGTCCTTGTCCTCAGGGTTGTTTTTTTATTGGTGTGATCCTTAACTTTTCATCATCTGCTTATTTTGTGTGTTTAAATGATAGTAAACTTGTAGCTATTTGACAACTGTTCTCACACTGAAATGTGTGATGTGGTCCCTATGGTAACTCAGTGGACCAATACACCAAATGGGTTTCCTTCAAGGGATTTCCATTCCTTACTTCATACTCCACCTTTTACATAACCTTTCCTAATCCAATATCACTGACTAAATATCTGTAACAGCAGCAGAGCGATGTCTGCACAATAGAGTGTGTTGGGCTGATATCTCAGGATGTCTGTGTCCCAGGTGAGGTTCCAGCCAGGCCAGGAACATGATCCATCTATCCCAGTGCTCATCCAGTGGCCCTGGAGGATTCTACAAGGGAGAATGCACAAGCAGAGGGTGTCCTGTCCCTTGTGTGCCACCTGTGCTGGTACATTCTTCACTCATTTTTAGTGGCTTGCTTGGTATTTAAAGGTATTTTTCATTCATTCTCCCTCTCCTGCTCCTTCTGCATCTCATCCATTCATTCATTCATTCATTCATTTAAAGTAAATATGCAGCTATTATGATGGTAATGACTTTTTTGGCAAACATCAGAGCCTGGAACACAATTGGTCTCAGCCAAAGTGGAAATACAGGCGTCCTTGAGGAATCCAGGGTCATGAGAGACTGGTGTTCTACTCGTGCCTGAGTGCCACTACCAAGAGGTGTGCCAAGAGCCCAAGGCCTGTGGTGGGACAGTCTGGAGAGGCCAGGTGGTCCCTGAGGATTGTCTGGGAGTGGTGAGGAGGCTGGAGACTCCCACTAGGGTCTTCCTACCAGGTGCTTCTTGGCACCCATCCTACAGTGAGGGTGCACCAGCCCTGCTGAGCCTCCACCAGTATGTTGGAATTGTGCTCTTGAAGATCAGAAGACAGATTATTAGATAAAAAAAGTGTATTTGAAATTTGATTTGCTGCACATTTGTGGAAGATGCACATTGTTTCTTTGATAATTATCTGGCCCCTCATCGTTGCATTCTCCCTTCCTCCCCTTGTTCCTCTGCTCCTTCCATCCTTCCTGGAGGAGGAAGGCAGTGGTTGGTCTGGTAGGTGGCTGGAACAGGCCACGGAGTGTTTTTCCTAATTTCTGCTCCCAGTCCACTTTCCAGTACAAAATCTGTTCTGACCTACTCTACAAAAGATGCAGAGAGAGACAGACTATTTGTGAACTGAGTGATTTGACATTTGTCTTCAAGGATGTCAAAGCCACAAATGAGTGTCTGATACTCTTTTAATATTTCTTGGCTAACTGCTGTGTGATTTTGGGTTCTCTTCAGGAGCTCACCCTCCTCAAGGCCAAGGCATGTGTGGCACTGCTGCATGTAGAGTTCTTTGGTCAAGGGCTGGGTGGAGAAGCTCCAATTTCGTCAATACTGTGATAACCGTAATCAAATGCATTGATTGTGATATGTAAAGTGGTGACAAAACAAAGGAGTTGTCATAATGGAATCCTGGAGTGGTTCGTGTGGGAAGGGAACTTAAAGGCCACCTCATCCCACCCCCTGCCACATGCAGGGACACCTTCCACTAGCCCAGGTTGCTCCAACCTGGCCTTGGACATGCTTCTCTGGGCACCCTGTGCCAGGGCCTGCCCACCCTCCCAGGGAAGAACTTCTTCCCAATATCCAATCTAACACTAATCTCTTTCAGTTTAAAGCCATTTGCACTAATTCTGTGCCTACATGTTCTCGTCTCCTCCTGCGTGAGCAGCGTCACATCCCAGTGCTGTTATTCCCTGCCAGTTCCCTGCCAAGTTCTCCGGAATGGGAGGACAATTCCTCCACCCACTCCTACAAACAAACAGCTCTGTGGATGTCAACACCTGGGGTGGGCTTTCCTTTCCAGTGAGGAAAATAAATAAATAAGCAAGCAATACGGAGGCAGTTTTCCCAATGTTAATATGAGTATTTTAAGGAAAATTCTATACCATTATCTGATTGAGCGTAATTATGAGCTGACCTGTGAGTTTTAGGCCTGTAATTGAAACAAGTGAGTGAGTGCCATTGTTTCCCTTCCTGCTATCAGAGGGAAAGAGAAGCAATTACGAGAAATCGGGGAGATAAAGACAAAGGTGTCATTTTGGTTTTTTAATGAAAAATCTATTTTTAGCATCTTTGTGGAGAACTTAAATGCCTTTAAATTTTTTTCTTTTTTCTTTTTTTTTTTTTTTTTTTTTACAGTACATAGGTTGTCCTTAGTAAGTCCAGGGATATTAGTCCTGCTTCAACAAGCAAGAGTGCCTTCTGATGAATGATGTGTTCAACCCCTCCATGCCTTTGTATTTCCTATGCATTCCACAATGCTTGGCTCACCCTGCCGAGTTCTGTGATTGAAATTCATTGCCAAATTTATTGAGAAATTAATGAGAAAAGCTGCAAAGTATTGACTTTGAGAGGAAAACACAACTCATCTTGAATGAGGAGGAAAATGCAGCAATAATTTAGCCACTATTGATTTTGCCCTGTCCATGTATTGATCTTCATTTTACAATATTAATTTGCACCTGCAATCGGCTGCAAAGGGAACCGATTTCATTTCTTTGCAGTGTTAATGTGCAAAGCATTAGGTGCTCTTAAGAAGTGCTGGTATTACAAGTCACATCGGAAAGGCTGAGTTTTTTTTATTTGTGCTTGTTACTGAAATAGACTAAAAATTAATTTTTTTGTCTGACAAAATATTAAAGCGAAAACCCATCTCCAATGTATATGCCTCCTCTCAGCCCCGTAGGCTGCTTTTCATCTGGCTGAGGAACAATCAGCAACCTGAAATTCCAACCACTTCTCATCATCATGCCCATATCAGTTCAAAGTTCATGAAATTTCTATGAGCATTGATCTTTACCCATTGATTTTTTTTTGCAGCAGATCTTTGAAATTTTAATTTCCCGAGCATCTGAATTTCTTATAGATGAAATGCACTTGGTAGAGACAGTTGATGATAAAGTGGTGAACTTAGCATCATTTTAAAGCCTAAAAAAAGGAGAAAAAACAGGCATTTGCAGACTTTGTATAATGTTTTGAGGTGAAATGATAAAGGTGCTCTGATAGGGGTGAAGTATTCAGCGGGGAGTTAAATATCAATTTTGTCTTCAGTGGCCACACATTTTTAATGCAACTTTTTATACAGTCATTTTTGAAAGAAAAGCTATCTGGAGAAACAGCAGGACTAAGAGACATTCTTCACTGCACAATCATTTGCTCACAGCAGTCTTTATCACCTGGTCAAGTTCACCTAGTTACTTATCAGTAGGACATTTAATAACCTCAAGGTGATATAATTGCTATTGGCATTTTTCCCCCTTGGATTCAGCTGGTTAATGTGTAAACTACTTGTCAGCAAATAGCACTTTGTCACTGAAATCACTAACACCCTCTAGAGGAATGTCTCTGTATTGAGCAATTTAATTTTACTTTATTTAATTTTTACACATTACAACCTGTGTTCATTCAGGCACGTTGAAGCCTTGCAGTCT
>JAWWEV010000169.1:34966316-34968816 GCA_035583235.1 Hafferia zeledoni | reverse complement strand
GATTTATGACCAAGCACAGTTCATAGTCAAAATTACAATTTGAGGGATAAAAAGATTAATTACTATTTGTGGCCTGCAATTTCATGAGGCTAGTGGATTGCAGCTGTAGAATGATAGTGCTCTACATCAGTTTGTAGTCAGCCATTCACAGATTATTAAAGCTTTGCAAGATTAAGTGCTCCTCCTGCCTGGTTTGTGCTCAGGCAATATGCTAGACAAAAAAGGACCACAGGGATAAATCTGAAGCTAGCAATAGCTGGACATATGTCATAATTGCCAGTTTCCCATAAATCCACAGCCAGTATAGAAAGCAGCCCGTGATGCAGACATCATATCATGACTGTAGTGATTGCTATATATGGCCTCCAGACCTGTAACTTTGTTACTGCGCTATCATTTTTGCAATATATTGGATAACCCTTTGACTATTTTCCAGTCTAATTATAAATAGAAGTAATCATTGCTTTGTGAAGGGAGGAAAAAAATAAAAATCTCTTCCTCAGGACAGGCTGTAAAATGAGGTTTGCAGCCGGGATAAGGTCTGAGGAGAAAATTGCACGTTGGGTGTAAATTTGTGCTCACAAACAGTTGCTGGGATAGAGATCTTCATTAATACAAACCACTTAAATCACCTCATCTGTTTGTGTTCCAGCACTTAATGAACCCACCATAGACTACGGCTTCCAGAGGTTGCAGAAAGTTATTCCACGACATCCAGGTGATCCCGAAAGGTTACCAAAGGTTAGTAAAGACTCAAAAAGAATTGATTTTTTTTTTTTTCTAATTAAATATATGTTGTTAAGTGATGTCATCCACTGCTTATGACTTGTAAAATGACGCCACCTAAGAAGTCCAGCTGATCAGCTCCTTGGGTAGGTACATCAGGCTGCAAACCCAACCAACCTGTATTCTGAAATTTGACCCCTTTTCCACATTAATTCTTTGCCATTAAGTTAATCAACAGTTTTTAAGATCACACCTGATACTTGCAGGGGAGTATTTTAAAGAAGGAGAATGGATTTTCTGATACAAATATTTTGGATTCTACAAGAGGGACATAAACTTCCTGCGTAATGAAATAGTTCAATTAAACATTTTCCACTCCAGTAGCTTGTAGTGATTTCAATCTAAGCAGCCCCACTCTGATCTGTGATTATTTGACTCTTGTTTTCCTTTCATTTTCTAAAGCTCGATTCAGTTTAATCTTTTGTTTACAAAGCTTTTGTTATAAGTCCCTGACTTAGCAGGCTAACAAATGAAGTCCACATATTAATATCTAGAGGGACTTTTCATTTAAATTCAACAGAGACAAAAGCTGCCTGTGTTGTTTATGCACATGACACGTATCACAGAAATTTCATTTTGATGTAAAACATTAAAGATAAGTCATGCTTATAATTTTCCCTTTTTCTTTGATATAATATTGTCTTTTTTCCTTCAGCGCAATCTCTGATTTTCAAGGCAAACTTGAAAACACAAATGAAAAATGAAGTCGTAACATTATGACTGATTATTTTGTATTCTGTTCCTGTGTGCATCAAGTCTTGACCACCTCTGAGTTTTATTAACACAATAAAACCTTTTAGACATTACCTTTTAATGCTCAGCGTGAACATAAGCAATATCATTAGATTTCTCTTTTAATTTGTGAGCTTGCCAGCAACTCATATCAGATATTCACTGTCACAGTAATTGGAGGCAGGTGGCAAAACCTTTCAAATATGGGGTGTTTCACTGAGGGGATTTTGTTCCTGGGTGCTGAGGTCCAGAAGAACAAGTTTTTACTTCCAGAAGAACTGGAACCACCAGTGTTATCACCCATAGGACTCTTCCTGCCATTGTTGCAGCCTCTGGGTTGATATAGGTATGAATGACATCACTTCTTGGCTTTCCATATATATATAAATACATGTATAAGATGGCTACACTCATATACACATATGTGTGTGTGTATTTGTGTGTATACATATACATATATATATATATGGCTGTTTTTATCACCCTCAGTCTAAAAGTCCATATAAACATGCAGCTGTTTCCATCAAGAACCTTCTGAAAATAAATGAATGGATGATTCGTGATGGTCTCCTTGAACTGTTTTGGAATTTCAGGCAGAGCCCTGGAGAGACTCTCAGTCCTGCAAAGGCTCAGCTGCACACTTGAGTTTCCCAACACCTGCAAGAGCAGTGGTTGTGAATCAGCAGCTCCACATCTTTGTGGAAGGCTTAGTGTGCCTTTGGAGGGTGCAGCCTCAGACTTGTGGCATGGGAATTGTTTGAGAGGCAAGGAGTTTAAAACAGTGTCTTTGACTCAGATGGGATCAGCAGGGAAGGGAGTCTACAAAAAGATGGACTAGGACTTTTTATAAGAGAATGGAGTGACAGGACAAGAAGAAATTAATTCAAACCGACAGAGAGTAGGTTTAGATTGGATATTGGAAAGAAATTCTTGGCTGTGAGGATGGTGAGGCCCTGGCACAGTGTGGCCAGAGAAGCTGTGG
>JAWWEV010000169.1:34958816-34961316 GCA_035583235.1 Hafferia zeledoni | reverse complement strand
AGCTCGCCGTCAACGTCTCCGAAACATCACAAGCCAACGACCAAGGTAGGTGGGATTTCAGGAGTTAATCCTTCACCTTGGTGACTGCTTTTGGCCAGTGCCATCAGTCCGAGCTGATGTCACCGCCGTGTCCCACCTCCTCCTCTCCCCCTGGTCGTGTGTCTGAGCGCGCGATGAAACACTGTCTTTAACTTCCTTGTAATATTTAATTCTTCCTGTTCTTTCATTTACTGTTATCATAAAGCATCTCCAGTGGGGAAAAAAAATACAATTGGCAAAGCGTAGAAAGCTCTTTGTTATTCGCAGTAAATATAAAACGTGTATGGTTTTCTTTCTAAAATAATTATGTCTAGGTATCTCCACCTGGTTTTGGAATATTTGCACAGATAAATCTAATTTGATGTCTGTGATTTTAAAATACTTTGTTTGTAGGCATGTTGACATATATGTTACTAATAAAAGTAATAGTTGATTTAATTTACCTGTTGTAATTGAAAATGCATGTAGCATATTGCATTTAAAATTAATTTTGATACTAATGAAAGGAGGGAAACAGGATTATTAGATATGTTCAAACGCACATTCTTTTTTTACTTGCAACGTAATTATTAAATTGATTGCTCAGATAGGAACAAATTGTTGTTTAAAATCCTGATTCTGCTATGTTTCCTCTTCTAAAAAGATTGTCTTTTAATGAATTTCCAAGCTAATAAGCCTCGTAAAATTCTGTACTTGCTCTTGAATTAGTTTTCACCGATGGCTACACCTTACAAAAGCTTGTTGTTAGCATAAAAATATCAATCACAAAATGAAGACCCCAAAACAGCCTCTTAAAGTAAATCACTGCAACAAAAAAGTTTTCCTTGTCAGCTCTGGCATTTGAAGGTCTGGAGAGGCTGAAAGTTCACGCAGTATGTTGGTACAAAGCGGGACTCGAGCCTGTTGATAATTGCTCCTAAAGACAAACGTGAAGGCACCTGACACAGCTGGATCGAAGAGAGCTTTTGTTGGCTGTCTGTGCTAAGAGGAGAGACAACATAGAGTGCTCGGGGATGATTTAAGTAGGGTTGGCGTGATAAGGTTATCTCAAGCTGCAAGAGTTGATAGGGCAGTGAGAGACAACTCAGAGCAAAGCTGTGCAATCAATTAAAACTGTGTAATATATGCTGCATGAGGAAACCCCCCAGCCCTAAGTCTATCTTATAAAATAACATTATTTTTTTGGGGTGGGGGGGTTTCTAACACAGTAGGTTACAGTCGCAACACAAGCAGTGTTTCCCCGCGAGGATATGTTCCCAGCAGTACTCCTCAGCAGTCCAATTACAACACAGTCAGCAATAGCATGAATGGATATGGCAATGCCGGCATGCCCAATCTAGGTGTACCAGGTTCCCCTGGATTTCTTAATGGCTCCTCAGCTAACTCTCCTTACGGCAGTAAGTGTCTATTTTTGGTAACACATCATCATATAGATTCATATTTACTACAAAATCAACTCCTTGCATTGTTTTGATTTCCTCTATTGTCAGCTACTGGATAAAAGGAGGGGTGACTCTGGAGGCTGGACGTAAAAATGAAAATAATAAATTGATCTGTTTTGTGCCAGAATACAATCTCAGATAGAGAAAAAAAAAAACAAAAACAACAAAACAAAACAAAAAAATAAAATAAAAATTGGACTGCGCAATTTGTAACAAAAGTCCAACACAAAAGAGTTTGCCTGTTATCCAGAGAGTGGCCAAGCCAAGGCATTTCATTTTTATTTTTTTATATATATTTTTTTTATATATATATATATTTCTATATATATTTTAAGAGGCAAGGCCCTATCACTCTCTTTTTCCGTGTTTGCCGTGAAAACCTCAATCTGAGTCCTGATTATTTTTGCTTTATTGCAGTAGTGCCGTCAAGCCCTACCATGGCAGCCTCTTCGGTCACCCTCCCTTCAAACTGTAGCAGTACACACGGCATTTTCTCATTCTCACCTGCCAATGTCATCTCTGCAGTGAAACAAAAGAGCGCCTTCGCTCCCGTTGTCAGGCCCCAAGCCTCTCCACCACCATCTTGCACCAGTGCAAATGGAAATGGACTTCAAGGTGAGCTGGATCTCTCCATTTGCTATGTATTGCCTTTTTTTTTTTTTGTTTTGTTTTGGTGCGTATACTCAAGTCCTGATGGTTTATTTGGGGGAAAGGTACCTGGCTAATTTTTTTTTTAGGTTCCTGGTACTTTTGTAGTGATGCAGAAGCAGGGGGAGAAAAAGGGTAGTGCGAATGGTCTGCTGAGATCTGGAGATTTTTAGTTCATTTTAAAAACTTGCATTAGAGAAAACACTAGTTGTTTTACTGGCATTTTCCCTTAGGAGTTTGTGCCATAAATTTTAAAGGAATTCTGTCTCCCTGAATGTCTCTTGGAGGATTCATGTGCTCCTTGTGTTTCTGTGTTTTCTGGATGCCTTTCTGTGGATGTTTAAGCCCAGCAGGGTTCTGGCAGGACATGG
>JAWWEV010000169.1:34932848-34945620 GCA_035583235.1 Hafferia zeledoni | reverse complement strand
TGCTCCAAGCCCTGTCCAACCTGGCCTGGGACACTCCCAGGGATGGGGCAGCCACAGCTTCTCTGCCCAACCTGTGCACATGGCCAGTCACCACCGTCCTCCTTAGTAGTGCTTCGTGTCCAGGGGTTTGTGTCCATGCGCATAGAGGTACTTTGAAACTCTAGTGAGTCCAAATAATGGTAGTAGTAGCAATAATAACAATAATATTAATAATAATGATAATAATAACAACAATAATAATAATACTACAGCCTCTAATAACCATCTCACAAGGCTATTTAGGCAGACCAGTTCAGTCCATGCTGATTCTTCACCTTTCTGGTTTATCCACGTCTCACCTTAGAGCAAGTCACAAACCCAACAAATGCTGGACTATCCCAAGTATCTGTACAAAGACTTCCCACATTACTCCTTAACTACTCCCTCAATTAATTGATCCATTAAGACACAGCCTGAACAAATTAGCAAAGGCTGAGCAGTGGGTGGGGACCAGCCAGAGGCTCTGATGGACCGAGGAGTGAGGTCCATGGGTGAGGATCATCCACTCCAGCCTCTGTACAAACCACTCAGCAGGTCAGAGCCAGACATGGGTGGGCACAGGAGCAGCAGGGGCCCAAAGACATTAGTATTTAGCAAAACTAAAAAGAAATTAATGCCTTTTATGGGAAAACTACTCTCTTACCTTTGAGTTTTCAGCTCTAAACTGGTATTTACTGGGCTGGAATCCTGTGTTACATGGGTCCAAGTCAGGCCTTAGTTGCTCCTGTCAGTCCCTTCTCCAGAGCTCCACACCCCCAGCCAGGGACTTGCTAAGACCCTTCAGCAGATCAGCCCTGAGGAATGACTGAGAACAGGGAAAGTACAGAGTTAGGAGCAGTTTTAAGGAAAAAATAATGCCCTGAAAAAACGTTCTTTAGGGTATTTTAGATAAAGGTGTTCAAAATGCTCTGCTTTCAATGATTGTAAAATGTCATGACCAAGAAACTGGAATAACTCAAAAATTAATAAATATTTTTAGTCAAGCAACTGGTTCAACATTGATATTAGTGATGTCTATGCAGAAATCTGCAATAAATGATTTTAAACATGATCTTCTTTTATATTTTACAATACAAATATTTTAAATTAGACTAACAAACAACTATCAGAAGTAAAGCATCTGCTCATGCTCTCCAGGTGCAGCCCACAAATATAAAATAAGCCATGGGAGTATTATCAGGAGGATAGTTCTTTCTCCTAAGCCATGTGACAGGGAGGGCTGTGCCCCTTGAATGGTCTCACCTGCCCCGAGCTGATGCAGAGGAGAGGCTTTCACAGAATCATTAGGCTTGGAAAAGATCTCTGGGATCATCAAGTCCAATGTTGGACCAACTCCCACAGTGCCACTAGAGCAGGCAATGGAAGAGCAAAGACTCAACAGTTCCTTGCTATAGGGATGACACATTTTGAGCCAAAGGTAAGAAAATAAAGATTTCTTTTTTCTTTCTGCGGTGAAATTTTTGTGTTCTCTCTGGAATCTGGCATAAATAATTCTGATTGGTGTGAACTTTGCACTTCAACAGTAATTTCAAATACAAGGGGCAGCAGAAAGAGCAGGTTTGAATGCTGAAACAACCATTCCAGCAGTCACAACTGGATGTCCTCCAGGTCAAGTTTACATTTTTCTGAATCATCACTTCCAGTTTTCTCTTATCCTTAATAAAAACTGTCTGGTCCTACATTCTTCTGTTGTCATGGAATCCCAGACTGGTTTGGGTTGGAAGGGACCTTAAGGACCATTCGGTTCCACCTCCTGCCATGGGCAGGGACACCTCCCACCAGCCCAGGTTGCTCCAAGCCCTGTCCAACCTGGCCTGGGACACTCCCAGGGGTTGAGGTTGGCATTTCACCCACCAGTTTGGGTCAGTGCAGGGGGTACCTAGATTAGATAAATAATTCAGATTAAATGCAAAACAGGCTTAGGCAGAAGGTACTTTCTGAGATCATTTGGAGGCGGTTCAGATGACCGAGGGGGCAGAACCCAACACAGCACCAGCAGTCAGAGTTTGCTGCAGTGATGAACTTGGAGACACAGATTCCAGCAACCGCAGAAAGTTGGGTTGATTTTTTCTTCATTTCAATGTATTCAGCTGGTTCAGGTCAATGACTAATTCACTCACAACTGAAAACATGATTGGGAGTTGGAGGAGCAGAAAATGTGTTTTCCTCTCCCTGTCTATGAATAAAAAATAGATTTGAAAGGATAAGATCTGCTGGGGTTTAGTGTCTTGAAGAATGTGATGATCAGAAACAATCTATTAATTTTTTTTTTTTTACTGTAGATCACAATATCTCCTTTGCATTTTAACTGTATTAATGAAATTTATTAATTAAATTTATTAATTAAATTTATTAATGAAATTTATTATTCAGGTGCAGAATTTCGTATCCAGCACTATTTTGGTAGATCTGTTTGGCTGATGAAATTAATGCTGTTCTCACCACAGTGGTACTGAACTCTCATTTCCGTCCAAAAAGAACTTGAAAACTCCTATAATAAAAAAGAAATGTAACATTCAGCATTTTCAGCCAGACAAAGATATAAAACACATAATCAGACTACAAGCAATAATTGCATACATGAAAGTAAATAGATTAAATAATAGAGGGAACTCCCTGATTAGCCAATGGAAGTGCAAATTCAGGAAAACCCTTAGATTTGAACAATAATAGTTAAAATTTGTTGACAATGGGAATAATCTCCCCTTAGGGGAAGGAGCTGACATTCTCACAGAAAGATTAATAAAATACGGATCAGATAGTACATTTTCCCTTATTTTCAGTTAAAATCATATTTGAAACCCATCCTGAGTGGCGTTTAGATTGAATTTTCTTTAAATTTTGAGAGAAAGAGAATTCTATTTAACTCAAAAAGGGGTTTTTTATCCTTCTGGTAAAGTTTTGGGTTTCTTTTTTCTTCTTTTTCTTTTTCCCTTCCTTTTTTGCCCTTGGCATCTCCCTGAAGTGGGTGTTTGGGGCAGGATGGGGAGTGGCTGGATGCTGGGGGAGCAGTGGGAGAAAGAGGAGGCTTTGAATCTTAATTTCCAAAACAAAGCCATCCTATGACCCTCAGCCTTTTGACTTTTCCTCATCTTTCACAGAAATCCTCCCTTTTTCCTTTGTTTGACCCACATCTTCCTTAATTGGGATTTAGCAACGACGCTCCTTACACCACTTACTAAAACCACCTCGTGTTGGCTTTCCCAGCAGAGCCCTCCTGTCTGTGGCTCTGTTGTTTGATCTGGCACTGACTATGGAAACACTAAAATTTGGGATCAATACAGGAATTTCCAGCAGCCCACCTGGGGAGGAACCAGGGCTGCTCCAAAGCTGCTGTAGGGAAAAGCACTGATGGCCAACTTTGTCCTGCAGTGGATTCATTGTCCTCTTTGGGTCACACTTTTCCAGTACCACCTGATGTAAAGGAGAGGCAACATGATGGAATTCAGGAACCATGGAATGGTTTGGATTTGAAGGGACCTTAAAGATCATCCAGTTCCAACCCCTTGCCATGGGCAGGGACACCTTTCACTAGCCCAGGGTGTTTCAAGTGCCATCACACACCTGTATGTTCATGTGTGTGTTGCAACCTGCAATAATTTATCTAACACTGCTTTTAATTTTTTTTTTTTTTGCTTTTAAACTCCCCCAATTTTTTAAAAAAGTCTACTTTTTGGAGGTCATGTTGTGATAGAGCAGCTCATGTTTGTTGGGTGATGCTGCCAGGATGGCTCAGTGTCAGCCTGTGATGTCAAAGCTGTGACACCACAGCAGCATCTCATGCAATTCTATTTCTGGGCTGCACTTTGCTGCCTCACAAAGCTGAGCTGAACCTACACCAGCCCAGCAAGAGGCTGAGGCTGAGCTCTCTCCTGGCTGATGGCAAGAGCATCTGCAGTGTCGTGTTGCCCAAGGGTGGCAGATGATGTTTGATGTTCTCAACAAGGCAAATCCACTCACCTTTCACCACCCCCTGCCCACAGTCACTCAGCCACTCATCCCAGGCCCCCCACGGTGTGGGATAACCCAGCCCAGCCTGGGCTCAGTTGCTTGGAATACATGATGTGGATCCTGGGAAGCTGCCTTGGATCCTGCCCCAGTGAGGTACAGGCACAGCAATTAGTAAAATCAAGGTGTATTTCCTACATCATGCAGCTGGGGGGCATTTTGCAACTCATTTTGCCGGAGAAAAACTTGTTATTTAATTGCCTTTGCTGCTACTGCTGGATCAGATTCAAAATGAGTGGGAATATCAGGTCCTGCCAGATATATTCAATCATATTACTGCTTTTTTTCCCTGAATGGATTTGACGTGCCAGTAAAGCAGTGAAGCAGTTAAACACAGACATGTGAATGCCAGCAACGCTGTGATTTCAGAGTTAACACCCCACCAAGATGAATGAGGAAAACCAACCTCTCCCTCGATGGCTCTCCTTGTCCCTGTGGCGAGTTTAAGGGGAAGATAATTCATGATGGTTTGGCCAAATGCTGGAAGGAGATTTCCTGTATTTCCTATTCATGCTGGTAAACCAAGAATAATATCTTGTGCAGTCCTGAAATAAAGAAATAAATAAATAAATAAAGAAGACTGCTAGAATTCAGAATTATGGGTGAGGTGAGGCCAGAGTTGGTGGGGACAGTGGAGATGGGGCACAGGGGTGGTGTAATGCAGGGGATGGGGCACTTCCCACCACTGCATCCCCATACCCAAGTGAAACTGGGTGGAGAAGGGAAAAAAAGATCTGTCTAAATGAGTCCAACAGTGATTATTAAGTTCCTAAGAGGCAATCTAATTTAGCTATATAAAATCATGAAAGGGAAAGAATTAATTGATACTAATGAGTTATACGAGATAGCATCATAATTAATTCCTAAATAGAAAGAGGACATAGGCTGGAGCAAGGAGGGGGAATCAAACTGGCCTATATATCATAATAGATTACAGAGGCTACTTGGAATGAGAAAAAAATGTCCAAAGTCAGAGTGGGACACAGTTAGGAAATCTTTTCCAATGCAAAGAAAAGTCTCCTCAGCAAATGCTGAAAGCTGGGAAGTTCCTGGACCATCTTGCCATATCCCTCCTGGTCCCTGCATGGCATTGGCACCAGGGATGCCCTGGCCCAGCCTTTCCATCAGAAAGCACAAGCACAATCCACTTGTGTGGATTTTAAGGTTTGGTTTAAGATTTGGTTTGATTTTCCCCCCCCTAAATAATGTTGAGTGAATCAGTGAATAATCCCACAGCAACTCCACAGAGCATCCCCAGCTCTGATATTCCTGCAGCAACTTGGACAGAGTCGGGATGTGATACTTGGAGCCAAGTTGTTTTTTTCTACTCCTTTGTGGACCTGCTTTGTCCTTTGGGGCATAAATCACAGGTGACCACTCACATAGTGCAGACAGAAGGCTCTGGTGAGTCACAGAAATGTGAAATTATGTAAGGAGAGGGAAATATTTCTGTAAATCCCATAAAATCACCATCACAGGTTGACTCCATGTTCACAAACACAGAT
Source organism: Hafferia zeledoni (assembly GCA_035583235.1). Classification (NCBI taxonomy): domain Eukaryota; kingdom Metazoa; phylum Chordata; class Aves; order Passeriformes; family Thamnophilidae; genus Hafferia; species Hafferia zeledoni. Next base: position 34,940,068 of record JAWWEV010000169.1, on the reverse strand, counting down.
CAGAGACCTCTACAGTCTTTCTCCTGAAAACAAGCATTAAAGGTTGTATTTGCTTTTTGCATTTCCATCTTAGGTTCAGTTTTAAAACAAATTCAGAGGGCAGAAATTAAATTTCAGTTACATTAGTAGGGCCCAAAATATGTACATTTATCAATGCTGGTCACTTTTTTAGGGGAGAAAACATGAAAAACTATTTTGAATGTAATAGTTGTATTCACTGAGAGAAGAAAGTTGCAAGGGAGCTGGAAAGGGACTTTGGACGAGGGAATGGAGTGAAAATCTTGCCTGATAACCTTCCCCCAGTATAAATAAATTAAATATTAAATGGAAATAATTGGATTTTCAGTTACCTTATTATGAGTTTGCCTCCCACTTTAGTGCTGCCACTGGTATTTCTTTCCCATCCAAACACATTTGCAAAGGTGAATGTACCAAACAGGCCAAAAAAATTACACCTCAAATTTGGTGGAGCTCCAAGGCAGCACCTTAAAAACAATTTGAACAAGAGAAATATTTGAAGAATATTGAGAAAAATGAAGAAAATGAACAAAATGATGAAAAAAAAGATGAAGAAAATGATGAGAATTAAGAAAATGAAAACAATGAAAAAACGAAATAAACGATGAAGAAAAAGGTGAAAAAAGATGAAAATTATGAAAACAAAAACAACAAGGAAGAAAATAATGAAGTAAATTATGAAGATGAAGAAAGTTATGAAAAAATGATGAAAATTAAGAAAATGAAAACAATGATGAAGACAATGAAATAAATGGTAAAGGGAAAGGTGAAAAAAGAGATGATAATTAGGAAAATGAAAACAACGAGGAAGAAAATAATGAAATAAATTATGAAGATGAAGACAATGATGAAAAAATGATGAAAATTAAGAAAATGAAAACGATGAGGAAAATGAAAAAATTATGAAGAAAACAATGCAAGAAATAATGATGAAGAAAATTATGAAAGAATGATGAAAACATATGAAGAAAAATGATTAAAAAATGGTGAAAAAAATCATGAAGATGAAGAAAATGAGGAAATAAATGATGAAGATGAAGAGGAAGAAAAGATGAAGAGGAAGAAAAGCTTTCCCATTTCCCAAGCAGAGCCAACCCACCAGGATCCCGCTCGCAGGTGGAAAAGCCTCTCGGACGCAGGCACAGAATGAGCTGCTGATAAATCTAATCCTGAAGGATTGGAAATGAGGTAAAAGAAATTCTGATGAAAATTATGTACATGTACTTTGACAAGCTCATAAACACTGCAGCCATGATAAGTTTTCTTATTTTTTTTAAGACCCGCCACAACTGTATAAGCCCAAACTCTAATTTTTACAGCCCTGGGTTTGGAGATCTGTCATTGGGAGATATAATGGAAAGAATAATTGCTTGGTGGCTGCACAAACAGGAGATGTGTTGTCAGGCTGCAGTTTGGAGGCTACATCTGGCTTCGGAAATGATTGATGCTGTCTCTGTGTGTGATTCAGGAAACCATTTTTTCTTCTTTCTTTTTTTTTTTTTTTTCCCCCCTCGCTAACACAACACCCATGCTGAACCTTCAATTAAATCAGTATTAAAGCAAACTTTTTATTTATTCCTTCTGCATCCTCGTGGCCGAGGCGGGCACGTGATTCCAATCTGAAATTAAAAAGTCATGTCTGAATAACACAACAGCATTCTCATTTCCTAATACTCCGCTTTTTACTACTTTGCATTCAACTGTGAAAAGTCTTTTAAAACTCTGAACAGCAGTAAAACTTGAATGAATTTTTGACCCATTATTGCATAGCGGGTGCGCTTTCCAAGTTGGAGAGACTGCCAAGTTCTCCCCACCTAATATTTCCACTTTAATTGTGCCACTTGAGAAATTTACGTGCCTCAAAATATGGCATGAATCTTACGCTTATTGCAGTATCATTAGCAGCAACATTTAAGCAACATCTGTGTGCTATAGAACTAATTGAAGTAGCAGAAGTGGCAGCTGTAAATCCACAGGAAGATGGCAGTTTGCACCCAGCACTGCTGAGTTAGCGGGTAACTGTCAGCCTGTTCCTGCAATCTGCTCTCGAGGACTACGGAACAGGCACACAGTGTCCAAAAAAATACAGCGAGGAGGCTAATGATCCTATTAACCACTTTGCTGCACCGATTTGGCTGTTTTGCCAGTTTTCCTTGTTGAATTGCATTATATATTTCACCCTTCCAGTAAAAAAGTCCGGCACGAGGCGTGTTCACTTTTAAGGCGCTTCCTCAAGGCAGGGAAGCTCCTTCTCGGTCGAACTGACACAGAAATCTCTTTTTTCCCCTCTAAAATTCCCTGTATTTCTCTGTGTATTTCTCCGCCTTTCCCATTGTTTAATTTTTCCTCATCGCACACGCCTGGGCGAAAAAGAAGTTTTCCCAACTGTTAACGCTGGTATTTAAAGCAATGACATTTTCCTCCCCGGGATGTAACATTTCCAATAATCAATAAAGGCAGGGGGAGAGGAGGGGAGGATGAAGTCTTTTTTAGGTGCCAGGGTTGAAGCACATCTTCATCGGAGCCGGGAGTACCGCGCAGGGCGGGCAGCACATCAGCCCCGGCCCTGATTGCGCTAATTGGTGATTACAGAAGGAGGAAGGTGTTTAAAGTACCATGTCCTGGTATTACCACTAATCCAGGCACAGGGTTCAGAGCAGCTCGGAGCATCCCCGCTCCTTCCATCTTCATTTGCGTCTTGGGTGGGGAAGAGCAGGTTTAGAGACATGACAATCCTCAAATGAACACGAGGGATGGAATTCCAAGTGGGATGGAGACGGTTTGGTGTGAAGGCAGTGGGGTTTTGGGAGGTGCCCCACAGTGCCTCCCCCAGCAGTGACAGCACAGCCCTGGGGAGCTCCCCATGGGAGCCTCCTGGGCAGGACCTGTTTGCCAACAGCCCCGGTTCATTAGAAGCCCAGCACGTCCGTGGGGCCTCCATGTGACAGCCCAGGAGCCGCCAGTATTTGTTGTCTTAATGCACAAGTACTCGGGGACTGAGCTGATAAGGAAGAACTGCTGGGAATGTGCTGAACTCCACGCTCAGGGTGGCGCGGGCCCCGCGATATTGAAAATCAATAGTCACGTGGTGCTCTAAAGGTTAGAGGTCTCCTGAATTAACTTTCTAGTACTAAATTACCAGATTTAGTTATTTATTTATTTGCCTGTCTCTGTTTATTTATTTATTTCCCTGTTTTGCAGTGGCTGGGGGAGAGGCACTGCCTTTGAAGAGTCGTAGATTGCACCCAGCTCAGGGGGAGCAAACTGCAAAACCTCTTACTAAGTGGTGTGACAATTTAAATGTGAGGGTTTCACTCATGAGCAAATTCTGATGGGATCAGAAGGCCCAGAGCAATGTCCAAAATGGCAGTGGAGCCACGAGCATTAGTAATAATCTCAAAATTAAAATACTACTTTGTTCTTTTAACTCACATCTTTACAGTGCCCACTCTTGTATGACATGTAATATTTAAATTAATCCACATTTTATTATTAACAGCATCTAGAAAATGTAAAACAACACTATTATTTACAATATTTATTCATTAGGAATAAACTGAATGCTTAGAGTTGAAGCCTGTGAAGACTTACACGTTGCTTTTCACCCCTGAGCACACTGCACTCCCAAGGGCTGCTCCAGTGTGTAGCTACTCACACCTGGAAGCACATTCATGACTGGTCCTTAGCTCCTCTGCTTGCAGGTACTGCAAAACCCATATTATTTTTTATTTCAATGAATAGAGTTGTTATTTAATGTATTCCAATGTTTCCCATCCCCTTGTTTTCATTCCCTTAGGTACGCTGGGAGCTGGAATTTCATTGTTGTAGAGTCATGGAATCATAGAATACCATGAGCTGGAAGGGACTCACAAGGATCACTGAAGTCCAACTCCTTGAGTATTAAAATATGGAATATTTGCAGCCTGGGTTAATCTTTCCCAGAAGGGCTGACAGGGATCTGGGTACCAGCAGCCCACTGGAGATGGGACTGTGGGAGCTTTGGTATTGGCAAACACCCTGTGGGACAACCTGGTGGGGTGACCATCAACCATTTTGACATGAACCAGAATCCCAGAATGGTTTGGGTTGGAAGGGACCTTAAAGTCCATCCAGTCCCACCCCATGCCATGGGCAGGGACACCTTCCACTGTCTCAGGTTGCTTCAAGCCCCGTCCAGCGTGGCCTGGATCTCTGCAGCCCTGGGAGGGTGACTGGCAGCAGTGTCAGGGCTCTGGTGGGGCTCCCCAGGATCCTCACACCCACCTTTCCAAGGACACATCCCAGTGGGCAGGGGGTTGGTCCCCTCTGTGCTGTGTAGGATTCTCACACCCACCTTTCCAAGGATACATCCCAGTGGGCAGGGGATTGGTCCCCTCTGTGCTGTGTGACCCCTGGTGAGTGCAGTGAAGGAAGATCTGAAGCAGCCACCAAGGCTTTGAAGCAGCTGATGTGGCAGAAAAAAACACTTCCAGGAATTTTAGACATAGAAAAAGATTTTCTTTCTGGGTTACAGACACTTCTCCAAAGCCCTTTTTTCTAGAAATACTTGGTTGTGTTAAGATTTATTGATTGCTACAGCTTAAATCTAATTTTCTCTTATCACAGTGTGTTCATATCCATGTGCTCTGTCCCAGCTGGGAAGGGACACCCAGGCAATGTCACCAGCAGGGCATGGGAGCTGGGCCTGGGGCAGGGACTGCAGGAGTAAAGTCCAAAATAGGGGAAAAGATCCAAGAGAACCACTTAGAATTCACTGATGGTCTAAATGAAGCTCCTCCAAAAACCTTCCAAACCACATACAGCAATATTTGCGAGAGAAATATCAAGTCTCTTCTTTCAAAACTAAATTATTTATTTTTAAATTTTAAATTTATATTATTATTTATTATATATAATATCACTGTATTATACACAACACATTACACTATAAAATAATTTCATAACATTACCATACTGTATAATATATAATAAATATTAGAAATTAAAATTTTAAATTAAAGTTAAATTTATTTTGAAATGAAAATTAAACTTTACCTTTTCAGCTTTGGGGTTTCCAGACTTTTGCTCATAAGTGTCAGCCCCATCCCTGCCATGGATGCCCCCAGTTTCTGTGTATTTCCAGGTGCTTTCCACCTTCCACTCACACACAGAGGCTGTGAACACACACTCCCAAAAACCAACATAAAGCACACATTGCATTTTGATAAATAATCACACAGAAGGGTGAAGGGCAGATTGTACTTAATAAAATAAAAACCTGGTGCTATAAGAGTCAGCTTGGATGGTGTTTCAGGCAATACTGAAGCCCACACACAATTTTACCCTCATGGAGAGCCCTTGTTACGCAGTACAGGATTCACAGACCCAGAAATTCACACCTAAATGGAATTAAAAAAAGGTAGAAACCAGAAAAAGCTTCCTCTGCTCCTCTGAGATCTCTGCTGTCATAACACTTTGATCAGACAGTGGGTTTGTTGGGGCTGCCCCATCCCTGGGAGTGTCCAAGGCCAGGCTGGACAGGGCTTGGAGCAATCTGGGACAGTGGAAGGTGTCCCTGCCCATGGCAGGGGGTGGAATGAGATGATCTCTGAGGTCCTTTCCACCCTAAACCATGCCATGATTCTATGTCATATTACAGATAAAAGTTTGCAGTGGACTTTCCTTCACTTTCTGTGTTTATATAAACCTATGGATTTCTGGGCATGGAAGGAACTGTTGCTGTTATTGGTGACACTTCCGTGCAAAAAAGGGCTAGAATTTTAAAATCATCCTTTGAAGCATAGCATGAAGCCTCATTTCCTGGTCTGCACATACACAAACCAACCCTACAGAAACGTTAGGGTTTATTTTTTATAACTGTCATTCTTAAGTAGCGCACAAACCCCCTAATGTTTATTTCTACCAGCAATCTTATTAATTCCCATACTACTTCTGGCCCATGCTTGCACTACAGAAATAATTTTAATTGAACATTTATTAAAATAAATGCTTTGTCAGGATATACCCACTCCATCTGGCTGCACTGGACAGGCATTATTTCCTGGATGTGTCTGCTTTATACAACGTCTTCTCCCACAGCTCTCGCTGACTACCAGAGCTGATGATTAGATTGGGGTGGGTTTTGCTCAGCAGTGTTTTCTGCCTCAGCCTTGTCTTGTGGACATTAACTCACAGCCATGCTCTCCACAGGACTCTTCCTCTTCTGCTGCACAGAACAGGGTTTATTTGGGATCAACATCCACAGCCCAGCAGTCTGACAAAAGGCAGAGATCTGCTATAAATAACTCGCCCTGCCAGCCTGGATGGGCTGTATATTTATTTTTTTTGTGGCATATGTGCAAGCTCAGTTGCAGAGATAAGATTTTTGATAAGAAATAAAATATGAATTGGGTTCCCAGCATTAAATTTCTGCCCTTGAAAATAAATGCAGCCAAGCTTTCCCCTCTCTCCCTCCCCACCACAGTCACCTGCTGGCGAGCAGATCCTGGGCACTAAAAAGCCCCTTTTTAGCTCACTTAGCAGCCAACCATTGTTTTTATTGCTGGCACCACAAACAAACAGCAAACAAACAGGCGGATTCACAGAAGGGCAGCATTGTGCAGTTAATCCTCCATTCACCGGAGTATCAAAGCACTTTTGTGCTACTTTTGCTGTGCTCTTTTTTTGTGAAAGCCCCGATTTTTGCAGCATATCTCCTTCTACTCAAACCGGGGCACTCTTGACCAGAGCAGGGCAGGTTTAAGGCTGTTACTTCCCACAAAAAAGGGAAATGGTGTTTTCTGGAACTTCAGAAGGCAAATTAATATTCACTAAACTGCCTGGCTTTAATTTATTTCTCATCCAAAGCCTATGTGGTCTCTATAAGAGAAATTGCAAGTGCTGCATCACCCCCAAATTTGAAATTTCTTTTCCATGCTCCAGTCATTTTCCACTCTTTATTTGGCAGCCTTGAGCACCTGCTTCATTAGTATTCTTTGGGGAGACCCTTATGTTTTTTAGCATTTCTGTTCTGTGTGAAAGTGCCTTGAGACCACTGGGATTTCTCTGTGAGGTTGTACCTACAAATGGTTGTGCACACCTTGAGTCCTGGGCCAAGAAACACATGGAGAGGGTGGAGAATGTGCAGGAGCAGCAGGAGGGGCTGAGGGAGCTGGGGGGGCTCAGCCTGGAGCAAAGGAGGCTCAGGGGGCACCTTCTGGCTC
>JAWWEV010000169.1:34905299-34907237 GCA_035583235.1 Hafferia zeledoni | reverse complement strand
GACACTCCCAGGGATGGGGCAGCCACAGCTTCTCTGGGCACCTGTGCCAGGGCCTGCCCACCCTCCCAGAGAAGAATATTTACAGATAAGTTATAAGCCCCAAAAAAGGACTTATCCTGAACCTGCTGCAAATGCCCAGGTGCTCAGAGATCCCTTACAACAGCCCAGTGAACCTTAATCCTCCATATAAACCTGTTAAATCCATGGGGATGCCAGAGTGAAAAACCAGTTTACTTGAGCACCAGTTCTATCATAACTTTTAGCAGCGTAATTGAAGGTGGCAATTAGCCTGAAGTAGTAAAATTATACACTTCTAACTAATAAACACAGAATCACAGACTGGTCTGGGTTGGAAGGGACCTTGAAGACCCTCCAGCCCCACACTCCTGCCAGGGGCAGGGACACCTTTCACCAGCTGATGTGTTCATACCTAATATCTAACAAGCATTTATGGTGTTAGTGAGGGCTCAGCCCCAGGGATGAGGGATGGATGGGGGGAAGAGCAGAGGGCCCAGTGCCAGTCCCTTCCTGCCCCCTCTGCACCTTCTCACAGAGCTGTTGGGCCAAGAGAGGGTCAAAAGACACACAGCCTGATTTTCCATAATTTTTAATCCCTTTGATCAAGAAGAATTAAAGACAGACCAGTTTTCCCCTTCCTCTCAACACTTATTGCTGGGAATGTTAGTTTTTGTTTGCTGTGCTGCTTTTTGTTTGTTTCTTTTTATTTGTTTGTTTTTCCCCAAGAGTTTTGTAAATGCAAAGACAGTTACAAACACTCTCCCTCCTCGCCAGCTTTTTCACAGCCTGCCTGGGGTACTGCACAGACAACTTCTCTGTTTGTTTTTTCACTGATTGGTTTTCGCTGTTATTACTATGAGTTAAAAAAACCCCATAAATTCAAGCGTAACAGTTCAAAAATACACTGACAGAACAGCAGCTCCCATGGCAGCAGCAGCTTCCACCTAATCCAGAAACCTCAGTCTGGCTCCTGGACCTTGGAAGAACAGATTCATACTCCAAGAACTTTTACTGACAACAGGCAATGGCGCAAACAGGGAATAAAAGGAAGAGAGCTGGCTGACTTTCAGCAATGTTGAGCCTTCTTCATCACTGAGTAGATCATTAAAGCCATGTTAAATCTGCTACTAAACTGCTACACTACCCTGAACTAGCAAGTGGTATGTGAAGAGATAATTGTTTAATTCAAACATTTTGCTCTTGTTATGAGGCACTTCCCACCCCTGGGAGTGTCCAAGGCCAGGCTGGATGGGGCTTGGAACAACCTGCTCCACTGAAGGTGTCCCTGCCAACCCAAATCAGTCAGAAACACCAGTCAAACCATGAAACCAGTCAAACCCAGGTGTTACCTTGTGCTTTCCCTGAGCTCCTGGGGTTCCCTTTCTGAACAGGACATAAATATGGGCTGGGGCAGCACTTTTAAATCCTCCTGTATTGCCTATTCATGTATATCTGCAATATGTAATGTAATGAACCAGAAACACAACTTGAAGTTATCAACCTCATGTATATCTATACCATTGAAGTGAGAAAAGGACCAAAGTGCTTTCTTTTCCTCTCTGAAATGTCCAGGTTGGTTCACACTGAGTGTGAGCTCTGTCAAACCCAGTCAATGGGTGCAGTTCCTGCTCTGCAGTGTAACACAATTTTAAACTCAGTTCCCTTCAGACTGTTGAGGGGGTTGTGGGGCCAAATTCTATCCTTAGAAGCAAAGAACTCTCCCTGGGCCTTATCCAGCAGTATTTCTGCAGGTTAAACCCCCTGGAAATCAGTGGGTATTTTTTTACTCCAGTGGTAACTGATATTCTGACCCATTTTTTTGCACAGTCTCTTAACAGCAGTTTACAGTGCACTTGCAAGAGCAGATTTAATTTTAGAGCTGATGGAAATGAGGAGTTGGATGCTCAGCACCAGCCCCTG
>JAWWEV010000169.1:34887799-34900299 GCA_035583235.1 Hafferia zeledoni | reverse complement strand
TGCAACTGAAATCTGGGACACCAACAAAGACCTCTTGGTACTTCTAAAATGATCACACCAACAGGTTGAATAATCTGGGACAGGAATCTGCTCCAGGCTTCCATTTGCCATTCAAAAATCTTTTTCCAGGAGCAAATGCTTTTGTTTTGTGTCAAATACATCAATTTTGGGAGGAGAGAATTGTGCAAAGTTCATAAAAATAACCTTTTAATGACTTCACCAACATTTTTAACTCACACAGGAACTGCTACAGACATAACTACAAGAGACCTGCAGATGAGAGCAACAGGAAAACATCAACCAGCTCCTCATTCACTGCAAACTCAGCTTAACTTGTCATATTTTATCATTATTTAATGCCCTACAACACTCTTTCCTGTTCTGGAACAGACACAGAATAGTCCTTCCAGAGACACCACGCACCCGCTCGGCTGCAATTTCTAAGTGACTGGGCCAGAAAATTAAATTTCTATTTTTCTATCCAAGATAGAAATAAATGAGAGACTTCTCTCTATTTCATTTTGTCAGAGCTGGTACTCACCAGGAACTTCACCTGGGCAGCTTCTAAATTCTCCTTATCAGCTGTAATTTGCAGATGGAGCTTGAGAACCGGACTCTGCTCTCACACAAACCTCTACCAAGGGGCCAGGTGTGACAAAATACAACCACTGGCCATCATCTGTTGAAACTGAGAAATTCCTGCTGGCTCACACTGGATGGAACTTCTGGTCACACCTCAATTCTATTATACCCCATTGCTTGGAGTTCTTGTTTTTGCCTGGCTAATGCCAGGCCTGGGAAAAGTCACTCTTCTCCTTCGCCAGAGAAAAATACCCAAAAATTAAACTGGATTTCCATCACTTTGCATTGTTGGAACTCAAGAAAAGCACAGCCTGCCATGTGCTGCTCCAATCCAGCTCTTGTGCCTCGTCCTGTTAATGAGACACAGAAACCTGCTGGAGTTCCTAAATAAATCAGAGGAGATGCAGTTTCCTAATTACACTGGGATTTTGGATGGGAAGGCAGGACCATCTGGTTATAGTTAGACTGGAACAGGCAGGGAGGTTCTGCAGAGAACTTCCCAAGATTTATGGATACTCTGCACGTGTCATTCTGATATTAATGAACCCAAAACACAAGGAGAAGAGAATGGACTCAGAGCTCACATGGGGCCATAAAGTACAACTTCCAATTCATCCCTATAAATTGAGCTCATTAACACCAAAATTTCCAACTCATCAGGACCTTTGGTTTGGGATCTTGATTCAGAAACATCAGTGTAAAAACTAAACCTGAAAGTGCAAAATTGAGCAGCAAAATTGAGCATAAATTGGAGAGCTTTGGAGAAATAAAGTAACAAACCTAAACAAGGACCTTGAATCTGCCCTCAGCACACAAAACCCAAAACCACTATAAAGGAAGTGTGAAAAATGGGCTCTAAAATTCATATATATGTCCTACAAGATTATTGTTCATCATCTCAGAGCTCCAACATGCTCCTACGATGGAAAGTAAAGAAACAAAAAAATACAAGAGAGTTGGAGAGGGACTTTGGACAAGGACCTGGCATGAAAGGACAAGGGGGAATGGTTTCCAACTGCCAGAGGGCAGGGTTGGATGGGATATTGGGAAGGAATTGCTGGATGGGAGGGTGGGCAGGCCCTGGCACAGGTGCCCAGAGAAGCTGTGGCTGCCCCAGCCCCGGGAGTGTCCCAGGCCAGGTTGGACAGGGCTTGGAGCAGCCTGGGCTGGTGGGAGGTGTCCCTGCCCATGGCAGGGGTGGCACTGGTTGGGCTTTGAAGTCCCTTCCAACCCAAACCAGTCTGAGATTCGATGAAAGGGGAATAAATCCCTGAATTTTGACATTATCTTTTGTAAAACTGATTCTGCAAACTGGAATTTGTTACATTATCTCACAAGCACAGCCATATTTCCTCTATTATATTAGCACATCATGTACTGTATATTTGGAATGATGTATATATTTGCAGCTAGAGGATCTTTAAGGTCCCTTGACCAATTCAAGGCATTCTACTGCCCCACAGCCCAGGAGGAATCACTTGCATTTCCCACGAAGTACATCCACAAACCAATCCTATATCCATCCATGAAATGGGACAACACCAAGCCAGGTTATCTGGGAGAAAGGAAACATTTTCTCTGCTCAAACTGCCCCCCAGCAACACTTTCCCCACGCTGGCTCGCCCTTGGATGGTGCCAGCACAGGCTCCTGGGTGTTCTCCTCTGGGAAGGGGGATGGCAGAGCACCTGGGCTGGCAGGGGAGGGAGGCTGGGAAGCACCAGCATCTCTCCTCTGCTTTTCCTGCTTCACACATAATTGCTTTTTCTCTCCAATTCCACTTAGAATTACCCCACTGAGGTGTTCTTCCTGTTCCATTTCTCAGCACGGCCCCAAATACCCACTCCCAAATGCCTCTGGATCAAGAAATCTGCACCCCCAGTTGCTTTGTGAGGATCCTGTTGCCAAAGATAACCTGCCCTAGAAAATTAATATATGAGACATGCAATGCAAATGGGCTCCACCACGTGAACAAAGTGTAACATCTTCGTTTGGCTAAAATAGGAATAGCAAATTCTTTAGTTTTCTCTAAGTTTCTTCAGAAATGTGCATGTTAAACATACTACTCCTTAAATTGCTTAAATGCAATTAAATGGAACTATTTGCTTACTGCACACAAATGAAATCAAAGCACTGATTTTTGTTTGTATCAATCTATTATTGAATTACAAATACCTAATGTATGAAGGTAACACGTACACAGCACTTTCCAAACGCTAATTCACAGATGATGCAACATCCTTCCAAGAATGCAACAGCAGCAAATAATTCCCAGAATCTTCTGGCTTCAATCTCAAAGTGTGGTGGTTTTTTGTGTTTTTTTTTGTTTTGTTTTGTTTTTTTGTTTTTTTTTAGTTTTTTTTTGTTTGTTTGTTTGTTTTTCAGGAGTATTTAAGCAACGACCAAAACAAGTGTGAATTGCTAAAGTGGGATCCCATGAAGTCTCTCAGCCTCCTGACTGATACTGGTGCCATCACCCAGCGCTGCTTAAATGAACTGCCACTGGAATTCCCGAGATCCAAATTATTTAAACAGACATCCTGGAAGCAAAACAGTGACCCCTGATGGGATTCAGAGATTAGAGGTTGCTCAATTAACAGGCAGCCCTAAAATCAGTTTGGAGGAAGTTCTCACAGGTAACCTGCCAGGAGAGGAGGAGTCTGCAAAAGCACAGACAGAAATTCAGGTTATTTGGGCTGTGAGAAGCAATTGGGGTTGAGGAAACACCCCTATCCTGCAGCTCTTAAAGAATGATCTGATTTTCCAAAGCATTTAAAGAATATTACAGGGATTTTAACAAGTTGATTAGGTTAATAATCACATATTCAGTGATCCTTGTGGGTCCCTTCCAACTCAGAATATTCTGTGATTCTCTGATTTACCTGATCTAACAGCCACATTTTTAAGTCATTCTGCAGCATCAGGAAAATCCTCCTCGAGCTGCAGCAAAAAGGAGGCTGTTCCTCATCCCGTGCCCTCCTGCCAAACCCAATGAAGTCAGCACAGGCACAACATGTTTATACAACATTAAGGGTTCACGTTAAGCTGAAAGCAAGGAGGAAATTTGACTTTCAGATGGACAACTGAAGAGTGTCTGTGTATCCTCTGCCTGCAACAAAGGGGCCGGTTGTGCTGCTGCCCACGCGGAGCCGCGAGTGAATCCTTAACAAACCCTCCTCCCTGCAAGGGTGGTCAGAGCTAAGGTCACAGCACCCTCCATCTGCATTTCAGATCTTGACTTTTGTTGGCTTTACTATTTCTTTGGCATTAAATATGAATGATGCTCCCCCAAACATTTGGAACATTAATTACAGGGAAATCGAGGTAGGAAAACGTGTGGCTCCGGTCATTGTTCACCCACAGAAACACGACCAGGAGCTGCCAGCAAAGTGCTCAGATATAAAAGGGCCATGTTCATTCATGTCTTGGTCCAAGCTGCAGCACTATAAAGTACATCAAAAGGTGTTAATGGTTTCAATATTTATCTGCTGCAGGGAAGCACTCTAAAAAGAAGACAGAAAAAAATCCCTGCTAATGGCTGTGTCTCTCCATTAAAATGAAAAGCTTAATGCATCTTATAATCAGAGGACAATTTGCAAATCATTAAGAGAAATGTAAAATTCCATTAAAATACAAATCAAGAGTCCCTCACTGGACTAATAATCTTTTTGATATTATTTTGCATTCCACTATTTCTGTTCCCAATATCCAGGCACCACAAATGATCAGTTCTTGAACATGCTATTTACCACAGCCTACTTCTTTAACGAGAGACTGAGAGAAGTATAATCTGCTATTCAGAGCAGGTACTAATGAAGAATTCCATATATTCTGAAATTTAATTAAAACCCCAAAGATTTCAAATTAGATGCAATTTGAAATGCCTGGGGCAGAAATACATGCACTTGCGTGGCAAGGGTATCACGCTGAAAGTTGATACCGTAATTGGTCTTGATGTATTTTTGTGTTGCCAGGCTGAAGCACAGAACTCATAACCATATAAAAATTCTCTGTAGATTACCTGCTCATTGAAAATGCCATCACTCAGGTAGTTCTCTACTAAATTACCATGCTACTAAAATGCACAAAGTGATTCGAAGAGAAGAGTGGCACAGCTGGTCGACGCTGCCAATGAGTTATGCATGCGTCGACGCTGCCTTTTTTCTTAGTAAAATATGCTCAGTTGAATATTAAAATATAATTGGCATTCAACCTAAGTAGCTTAAACCATTTTGTTATCTTCTTTTAAACCGATTTGGCTCCTCCACAGTTATTTTCAAGGATGCGATTCACAAACTAATGACACCATCACATTCAGCTCCATTTGTACTATTTTACATTTGTCATAAATAGGGACAATTTCTACAGCCTTCTAGGGATGTCCTTTAATACTGGCTCCTCTTGAACATCAAAGGCCCAATTCATGGGGAAAAAAGAAAGAAAGGGAAAAAAGGACTGTGCCATTTATGTTGTTCTTGCATATTTTATTCAGGGAAGAGTGTGGGATGCAAATTTCGAGTGAAAAGTATGTTTTTACACTTAAGCAAGTCCTTGTTTGTCCCAGAAACTAAACTGGTCAGGACATGTGGTGAAACATCTTGGAAATGGGTCAGAAAAGGGCATCCTTAGGTCAAGCCTCAGCAAAATATCTCTATTATGAATTTTCTTTCCCTCAGATGAATTTATCTATGTGTCCCTAACATAAAGGCTGTTGGAAATGCCACTATATTGTCATTTTCTGAAAAAAAATTAACAATATTACTTAGAAACAAGGTGCTCACCATAGTAACAGTCCCATTAAGCACATGTGAAATACCAAACAGGCTAAATGTGTGTGAATATTGATGATATTTCCCATCAATAAGGGGTTTTAAGTAAACTTGCCTGAAAGTTCATTAATAAAATGGGTGTGGGAGGCAACATTTATAAAATCCTTTCCTTTTATCTTGATTGCATGGGGGGTTTATCAGGGAGGGGTGCAAAGGTTATGAGGGGCTGCACGTGTGGCAAGCAAGCCAACAAATCAAAGGAAAAATGAATTAAATTAAACTTATTCCTCCCAGGTCTGCAAAGAGAGCAGGTTGCTGAGGTCTGGGTGAAGATGATGAACACACGACTCCAGATACAAAAAGTCATTTCCCTACACTGGTGGGTTTTTTCCACCTCCAATTCTTACCTTTTTACCCAAATCTCACATACAAGCAAAAATGTCAAAAGTTACCAGGTTGGTCAGAATGTTTCTCACATCAGGGTCAACTGATTCCTTTCCTTTCAAGGGCAGAAAAAGATCTTATTTTGAAAAATTTCACTTTAAAAAGAAGCATCACATGCACGTGGCTCTCACAGCTGCAGGTTACAGTGAAACTGGTCCCACTGCAGATACATGTGGAGAATCATGGAATGGTTGGGGTTGGAAGGGACCTAAAGGATCAGGCCACCAGCCCAGGCTGCTCCAAGCCCTGTCCAACCTGCCCTTGGACAATTCCAGGGATGGAGCAGCCACAGCTGCTCTGGGAAATCCATTCCAGCCCCTCCCCACCCTCACAGGGAAGAATTTCTCCCCAATATCCACGACCAAAACACAACTCCTTCCTTTCCAAACAAAAGCCTGGTTTGGGAATCATTGCAATACCCACAGATCTCTGCAGCTGTTTCAGTCACCACAACTTGCTACAACACCCCCAAATTCTTTGAGGAAAAGTAAAAGTGCTGCCACTTTACAGGTGAACACTCCACTCTTACCTGAAAAAAACCCTGTTTAGATGATAATGGTCCTTTATTCTAAATTTGGCCAACCTGTAATTAACATCAAGGACACTGAGAAGATTATCCTACTGAGAGTAATTAATTTGAAAAGGATTTTTTAAAATAAGAGGCCCTTTCACTGCCTTCCCCATGACAGGACACCCAAACAGACCTGCCCACCCTTAGACTCTTTTTTAAGGTCACACCTCAGGCCATGGATACCATACAAGGCTCCACCAAAATCCCACAAACAAGTACAATCAGTGCTTCCAAAAGGACATTTGCACCTAAGATGACTTAAATTGTCCTAAATGGCTCATATTTGGCAGAAAATTCTGTAAATATGTCCAGAATGCATTTGTTTTGATTTGCTTAGTTTTAAAAATACATATAGTTGGTAGAAAGCAATGGCCAAGTGGGCTGGAAAAAGAATATGAGATATAAAACTGGGCTAGTTTAGGGTTTTGCTGTTTTCAGTTCTGAAGGTTGGGGAGGATTGATTTCTGTTTGCAGAAAATTATAGGAAAGTATTGGATTGCAAAAATCCATTAAATGTCTCGCAAAACAGTGACTTTCCCCTTATCAAAACTCCTCTCACATGAAATGGTAATAAAAGATGATGCCACTCTCTGGCATTTGAATTCTGAGTTGGCAGACAGAAATATGAAAGCTTGTCATCTCTCTGCACTTGAATCTGCCATGTCCAGATATGTGAAGTACGAACCCTTTTGAGCAGATTATTTCAGTTTTAACGTTTTCTAAAAGCCTAAACAGAAATGTATTTGCATGTCTGATGAAGCTGCAGTGTGGAAAAAGGGAAAGTCAGGAACATTCCTCAACTTTTTTTTCTTTAGTGAATTGAATCTCTGCTACAAAATTAAGAGAATTTCACCAACTGCAGCATAAATCAATGGTAAAAAAAAAGACTTTTTGGATTTGTGCAGCAAAGGGCAAGTCCTGCTTTCTCCACAGCAGGTGACCCAAGAACACAGCTCAAGAACAATGTAAATATAAAAAATATAAAGCTATAGAATCCCAGAATGGTTTGAGTTGGAAGGAAACTTGAAGGGTCATTTAGACCACCCCCTGTCATGGGCAGGGACACCTCCCACTGTCCCAGGGTGCTCCAAGCCCTGTCCAACCTGGCCTGGGACACTCCCAGGGATGGGGCAGCCACAGCTTCTCTGGGCACCTGTGCCAGGGCCTGCCCACCCTCCCAGCCAGCAATTCCTTCCCAGTATCCCATCTCATCCTGCCCTCTGGCAGTTGATATAACCAGGTGGATTCTCACTTTCCCAGCTGAATTTATTGAATTCTCCATTTTTCCTGGAAATGATGGAACCATGGAGAGATGATGGTGGGACTGGTTGGCTCCTGGTGTCTCTGTGGGCTGAGCTTGGTGCTTTTCCCACTGAGGATGGTTGGCATCTGACATCCCCGAGTACTCTCAACTACTCTTACTTTTCTGATCAGGTGTTTTCACACCTTCTCCCCTTTGAGCCTCAGATCTTCTCCCTCTGCTTCTAATGATAGTTTACTCATTCTTGTCCCTTAAAGAATGACATTTTACCAGCCATGTCTTACCCACTGAAGACAAGCACAGAGTTCCTATCCTGTCATCCATAAACTGAAACCTGAAGCTTCAAACTTTTCAGCTTTACTGAACAATATCTCAACAAAGTCAACGATTCTCATTTTTTTAAACTGTAATATAAAGCAAGGGAAAAGAGATCTGTATTAATTTTAATGCTTTTGGTACTTGAAGACTTTTTATGTGTTGAAAACCTCCTTGGCTAAATTGTATATGAGAAAAATTCACTCTCAGGATACACAGCACACTGTAATTAGTGTGAGCAGCACAGCCATTAAAATCACTTTTTAAACATAAGCATTTAGGGGATGTTGAATTTCTCATCTCAGAATAAGACAAATTAACAGCCCCACAATCCTGTGATTTGAGCATTCCAATCACAAACGACAAAAAATATTTTGGCTTTTGCTGAGTTGCAGTCAGAAAATAAAATAAAAAAATCTCCTTTTCTTTCTTAACTTGCAGCTGGTTTTGTTTTTTTTTTTTTAATAGTTTAGAATGTGCAAAATGAGTAAAAGAAAGATGCTGCTGTGTGTCCCTCCAGGAAGGGTGAAGAGTAATCAAGATGCAGTCAGGGAAGGATTTTCTCCATGGGTGTTTTCCAGGGGCAGATCCCACAGCCCTGCAGAGCCAGGATGGGTGGGTGAGCAGACAGGGGAGATGGACAAGTCCAAACCCACAGAGGTGACACCAGAAAATGAAGAGTCTTTCAGCCCCAAACTGGTGTTTTCTGTGTTCACTGCCCCTTGGAAGGGGCTGTGGCAGGTCCACACCCCACACTGCTCCTGTTTGA
This sequence comes from Hafferia zeledoni, assembly GCA_035583235.1. Lineage (NCBI taxonomy): Eukaryota > Metazoa > Chordata > Aves > Passeriformes > Thamnophilidae > Hafferia > Hafferia zeledoni. Next base: position 34,891,590 of record JAWWEV010000169.1, on the reverse strand, counting down.
GTGTGTGAATGAGGAGGCTCCCAGGAAATCACAGGGTAATTATTGATTACAGGCCTGGGAACATCATCTTGGAGGGAGAATGGAGGTGCTCCCAGGTTCTTTGAAGACTCTCTGCTGCCATTATGTATGAGGTGTTTCATCAATCTCCCCTCTTGAATGAATAACATACATCGTGCACAGGAAATTTCAGCTCCTAATGTGGCTTGCAAAGCCCATCCCTCTGCTCTCCATCCTCAAGCTGCTTCTCCTGGATCCTTCTGCACAGCTTTTCTCTGCCTTTGGCTTGCATGAGAATCACAGAATCATGGAATGGTTTGGGTTAGAAGGGACCTTAAGGGCCATCATGTTCCTGCCATGGGCAGGGACACCTCCCACCAGTCCAGGGTGCTCCAAGCCCTGTCCAACCTGGCCTTGGACACTCCCAGGGCTTCTCTGCCCAATCTGTGCCAGGGCCAGCCCACCCTTCCAGGGAAATTAATCTAAATTAACTGGCCTTCAGTTTGAAACCATTAATGCCCTAACACCAGTTCCAGACCTGCTAAGCTCTCCTCCCTCACCTCGTGCTGACACAGGAATTCACAGCTCATTGGAAGGCCCAGGGGGACTGAGCTGGACTGAGGGAAAGCCTTAGCTTTGCTTCAGGACTAGGTCATTGGTACAAGGACCTGATGGGGGAACTCCACCCTCAGGGACATAAAAACGTGGGTTAGCACAGCTAAAGGAGTCACCCGGTGTGGTGCTGCACAGCATGGCATGGCACAGCATGGCATGGCACAGCATGGCATAGCACACAAGGAGCAGAACCTCAGGGCTGCTGCTTGACACAAGGCAAAAGAAAACTCTTGTGTGTGTCCAATTTCCTCTGCTCTTGCTGCTCTAATGAGCCATCTGGTCTGCAAACACACACCCGCTCCTGGTGGCCACAGTCACCAAACCAGACACTGCCAGGGAGGGAATATCAGGGGACAGAGGGCTGGCCATGGCACCACTGCCCTCCCTATGGCACCCACTGCCCTCCCCAATGCACCCACTACCTTCCCCATGGCATCCACTGCCATCCCCATGGCACCCACTGTCCTCCCCATGGCACCACTGCCCTCCCCATGGCACCACTGCCCTCCCCATGGCATCCACTGCCTTCCCCATGGCATCCACTGCCTTCCCCATGACACCACTGCCCTCCCCATGGCACCCACCCACAGACAAACCAACCCACATCTGGGCTTCCAACCAACCCCAGCACCCACTGCCCTTCACACAGAAAGAGGGATAATGACCAGGACGCATTAAAGACCTATTAATCATTTCCCATTAGGAATGCCCAGGGATTTTTCTGAGGGATTTTTCCTGCTCGGACTAGTGGGAAAACCTGACTTTTTGTTTGCTCAATGAAATTACACATTGAGCACTGGCCATGAGAAAGGTTGTTGAAAATTCCTTTTTTCAGTTATATTTTAAAAAATAAATATATTGGCTGCACAGACTAAACCAGACAACACTCCTGGAGGTGTTGGAAAGCCAACTTCAAAAGTCCTCTCTCCAGCTCCTGACAGGAGAGGGGAGTCAGGTGGGGATCAGGCTCTGCTCCCAGGGAACAAGGGACAGGACAAGAGGAAACAGCCTTAAGTTGTGCCATAGGAGATTTAGATTAAATTTAAGACATAGAACTAACCACTGAGACAGTAAATACAGAATTTTTATAAAATGTTTTATAGAACAAATATAAAGCAGACTAAGTACTTCCTGAATTTGCAAATCTCTCTGCTCTTGTTATCTCAGAGGTGACTGTCAGGACTTTCCTCTCCACAAGGAACTATGTCCTAAACAGCTACCAAAAATCAACCTAAAAGCAGCTGCAGAGGATTGACCATGAACTGAGAAATGCTTCATCCCAAAAGCACTTTACACTTTTTTTGTTCAATGAGGAACCTCTTTATTGTGTTTGATGCGAGCAAAACCCTTCCTGTCCTCAGGTGATGTTAGTACAGAAAAATAAAACTGAATTTGATGTAAGCACTGATATTTGATTAGAAAGAAATCAGTCAGTGCTGATCATAAAAGCACTTGAGGATGGAACTCAAATCCCCAAATCTCAAAGAACCACACTCTAAGTAGTCCTATTTACAGGGAAAGGGAGAAAAGAAAGGCCAAAGATTCTGATGATCACGGAAACATATAATCCCAGACTGGTTTGGGCTGAAAGGGACCTTAAAGCCCATCCAGTGCCACCCCTGCCATGGGCAGGGACACCTCCCACCAGGCCCAGGGTGCTCAGGGCCCTGTGAGTCACTGAAGAGCTGCTGCTGAACAGAGATGTAAGAAAATCAATGTGATGAGAAAAAGCCTTATTGGCTCTGGATCCTCATGATCTCACTTATGTTTATTCTGCATTTTTAAGTGCCTGGAGAAATGAGTAGGCACTTTCAAATGTAAATGTGAAAAAGTAAATAAATACCAAATTCCTAATTTAGCAGAACTGCAGTTCTGATGTACACATAAACTGAAATGCAGCCCATGATAATTTGATTTTTATCTTACCTTTCTCCTAAAGAACTTTTAAAACTACTTTCTACCAATTTGTGACAACTAATTCCACATTCCTTCCAATACAGTTTTTTTTTCTCTTTTATGAAAGCATTACTAGGAGAAGGCGAGAGAAGGACAGAAATGCTCTCACATCGTTGTGATTGGAGCCAATTAATTCTTCATTAGCGTTTCCATTACGTCTGTGCCTTCCCCCAATAAAACACACACACCTGGTCCCAGTCCAAGAACAAATAACTGAACTAAATTAAAAAAACCTGAAGTTGCACATGTTGAAATGAGAAAATTGCCCTCCAGCCCCTCCCCAGCACCCAAACTGGGATGCAGGTGGTCAAAACTCAGGAGGACCAGCCTGGCCAGTAGGACCACCAGTCCCATCCCTGGCAGAGCCAGGGGTGCTGCACAGACCTGGTGTTGATGATGCTCATGGCACCAGCCATGTCCCATCCCAACCTGCCGCAGCTCCTGGTGGGTTCTGGGCTTGGACACTGATGAAGAACTTTCCCCCCTCCCCACAAAAATTCAAAGGTGATGATTGTTTTCCCTCAAGAAACTTCCTATTAACAAACACAATTATTTTTCCTCTTTTAAATGATCTTCAGTCCCTTCCAGTGCTGCCTGTACAGGAAGGTTGTTGGGATGGACAAAAGTCTCTTACAAAGTCAAGTCAAACCTCTCAGAGCTAAACCCCAAACCAGCAGCTAAACCAACATCAGCAGTGCTCAAACCAAGGAATTCCATTCACCAAGCCAAAGAGAATTCAGGAGCCCATTTAGGAAAATTAATGAAAGTAAAAGCTTCACTTTAAATGTTTTATAATCTTCTGGTGGATAAGCTGGGAGGCAGAGCTCCCCTGATGTTGTTCAGAGACTGAGAGAGAAGCAGCAGGAACTATTTCCCACCTGCCTTTGTCCATTTTCATATTCACCCCAACAATGAAGTTTTCAAACATGGCACTTAATTTCATCCCAGCTAATAAAAAAAATTCCCCAGTACCACTCTGGAATTTGACTGTGAAAGACCTCACACTGAGGAACTTTCATACCATGGAAGAGTAAGTAGAGAAGATCCTCCTGAAAACAAAGGTGCCATGAATGTGAGACTCCCTTAGTCACTGGGAACTAATTACATTCATGGACAGAGAAGGCGGCACTGAAAAAATAATCAGAGTTCTGACATTATTATTATTATTATTATTATTATTATTATTATTATTATTATTATTATTATTATTATTATTATTATTA
>JAWWEV010000169.1:34864432-34869529 GCA_035583235.1 Hafferia zeledoni | reverse complement strand
CAGGAATTCCTTCCCAATATCCCACCTGTCCCTGCCCTCTGGCAGTGGGAAGCCATTCCCTGTGTCCTGTCCCTCCAGGCCCTTGTCCCAAGTCCCTCTCTACTTTCCCTGTGGACTCCCTTCAGCCTCACCTCCAGCACTTCTCTGGTGCTCCACCTTTCCTCAATTTAATTACTGCCAAAAATGTCCTTCTCATGGCCTAATTGCCCACAATGAAGCAAAGGTATCATACATGAGGATTTTTAACTTAAAACCAGAGACAGGATAGAAATTTTGCAGCTTTGTACAGTAAAGTCCTACAAACATGATGCAGAATGAAAGATGAAAATACATCATAATTCTCTTCTGCCAGAAAGAGACACACAAGCTTCTAGTTCCATATTTTCAGTTTAACTCTGCAGCACATAAGCATCATTAGTTCTGCATCTGATACAAACTAGATTGCAGGCTCTGTAAGTCTGTGATTTCACCTAGAAATTCAGGGTTTTTTGTTTTTTCCCATAGGTTGTCTGCATCTTGCTCATATTTGCATGAAAACAAAATTTTCCACTTCAAATAAAGCATTTTCCATTAGATGAAAACAGTCCAATTCTAAAAATTGCTGCAGTTAAAAAAATTAACATTTTATTTCCTATGTTTCTAATTGGCAGCACAGAAACCTGGAGGGTGACCCTTCCCATGGCAGAAGGGTTGGAACTGGATGATCTTTAAGGTCCCTTCCAAACCAATCCAGTCTGGAATTCTATGAAATCCAACAATTGATTTTTCTAGACATAAAAGAATCTGTACTTGGACTGAACACATTTGAAGCAGGACTATTCCTTACTGAAACTAAATCTTCTAAGTTTGGGTTTAGTTTTTGTCTTTTGTAATATTTAATTTGAAAACTGTTTCAGCTCAGCCTGAGCTTGCAGCACAGACACTGGGGTGGAGTATGGATGCACACAACTGGACAGAGAATATTTTGCACCTTAATTAGGTCCCAAATCTGGACAAAAATAACTGGCTCAGCTTTAAATCCCTTGCCCCTATATCAGATTGTTGCCCAGAGAGGTTGTGGACTCCCTTGGATCGCTGGAAGTGTCCAAGGCCAGGTTGGACAGGGGTTGGAGCACCCTGGGCTGGTGAAGGGTGTCCCTGCCCATGGCAGGGGGTGGGATGAGAAGAGCTTTAAGGTCCCTTCCAGCCCAAACCATTCCATGATTCTCTGAATTGGAATGCTGAGGAATGTTCCCATCCTTTCTCCAAAGCAAAGACGCTGCTGTAGCAGCCACAGCCTCCCAGTGGCCACTCACCAGGTGCCAATCTGAGCTTCTCTTTTGGGAGACATATAAACCCAGAGATGGAAACAACCTCAATTTGCACCAGAGGAGGTTTAGATTGGACGTGAGGAAAACCTTCTTCATGGAAAGGTTGCAAAGCACTGGCATAGGGAAGTCACCATCCTTGAAAGGGTTCAAACGGACATGGAGGTGGCACTTGAGGCCATGACTTAGTGCTGAGCATGGAGGTGTCAGCTCATGGTTCGACTTGGTGACTTTGAAGGTTTTTCTCCACCCTGAACAATTCCATGAGGAATACCAAGAGGTGCAGGCGGGGCGTGATCTGGGCATTGTGCACCACCACAAATCCATAAATAAACCCATTATTATTTACCCTGAAAGGCTCTCCCTGCCTTTTTCCCTCTGAGCAGGACAAACCTCGTTTCACTCCCTGATCAGACTATTCTTGCTGTTCTTGATTGAGCCTAAACCCGTGGTTGGTAATTGCTACTTTGAACATGCTAATAACAAAACCTAACTCTTCTTTATGCTCCAACATTTTTCTGCATTAAGTGTGAATTTTTATAGCATTTTTTCCCAACAAGACGTCTCGCTTGTAAATAACACAACATTAAGTGTCATGATATAATTGATTTTCTAATGAGGTTTTCAAAAAGCATTATATTTTTGCTTGTCAGGAAATCTTTACAACAGAAATAAGTCCTTCCATATGCATTCCTTATAAACTCAACTTTTTATTCCTGCAGTGGAGTTGAGGAGGATTAAATCACATGGATTTGCCATAAAATAATGTATTGCACCAGATATTTTTATGGTTGTCCACATTTGCCTGTTGCACTGGGAAACTGGGTGGAAAACTATCCTGGAGTGTGCCTGGGAGGGGGACAACCTCAGCCTCTAGAAAATAAAATGTCCAAGTTCTGATAATCTGGAAAATGTTGGGGGAGCAAGTATTTGGTGTACTGACTGCTTTTAGTCCTCTAGGTTATTATTAATAATATATATATTATTATGGTTTAGTGGGTATGGTGGTATTTGGTTGAAGGTTGGACTTGATGATCTTTGAGGTCCTTTCCAACCTTAAGGATTCTATTCTATGATTCTGTGTGAACTGTTGGATCCTTTCAGTTGCCCACAAGGATTAAGAGACAATGAGCAGATGCCTCCCTGCAGAAGATAAATAGCTAAATTAAAAATTAAAAAAAGTGAAAATTGTGCTTATGCTGAAGGAAATGTTAATTTTTAAGTCTAAATGATATAGAAATTAATACTTTTAAGAAGTGTTGATTGCAAATTCTAATGAAAAAGGAAAATGCTCTGGAAGCATCCATGGGTCCCACCATTGGTGCTGACTCCTGAGCAGAGCTGAGTCTGCTCGAGGAGGACCCTGGTGAGTCTTCCCCAAAGCCTGAGTGTCCCAGGACAGGTTTAAACACCAGTAACAGAATATCTGGGTTTTATCTTTTTTTTTAATATTTAGTTTAAAAATCATGTTTCATCTCAGCCCAGACTTGAGGACAGAAAATAAAGAGTTGAACACTGGACACACACCACTGGATACCAAATATTTTGCCTCTCAGCATCTCAATTAATCCCAATTCTGGATAACTCCATGTAGCTCAGCTCTGTGTCCTCTCCAAAATTAAAACTATGTAAGATGTTCTGAAGATTTTATCCAAGCCACCTGCTTTTTGAAGCAATCTGTGTCTGCCTTATGAAAAGGAGGCTGATACTCCTTGCAGGTTCAGGATTCACCTTCTATTGACAGCTGAAAAGAAAGCAGGAAATACACAGAGTGATAGATACAGATATATATATATATACACAAACACACACAGAGAAATGGGGTAAATAAAAAAATATATCTAAAATATCCTAATAAAGTGGCACAAAGCATCTTGCTCCTGACTCCACGAGACAGTCTTAGCATCCACAGCCAAGAGGAAATATGATTTATAGCCCTGAATTACTGGCAGGCAGCCTCACTTGTAGCTCCCCCTTCACCACTCCGGAGCGATGCATTATTGATAAGAGGGACAAACACACACTTAAGCTTGGATTTGCAATTTAGCACAGGATTTATAAAAGGACCAAACAAGATGGTTGATGGGACTGAAGAGCACCACAATATTTGGTTGGATTATCAACCTGCCACTGGCAAAAACCTGCTGAGAAGGGGTGGGGAAAATCCCTGCAGAGCTGTTGGGAAGCTGTTCCACAAGGATCACAATTAATACATTAATAGAGTCATTAAATTTGATGCCTACTGATCCACAGTCCCAGGGCTGAGTGTCCACAAAGGCTGTCCCCACCCATGTCCCCAAAGAGGACTGATGCTCCAGGCTCTCCTGCTCATGGACAGCCCCGTGCCTGGGGTTTGGAGGAATATAATCATGTTCCTTGCCCTTGGTCAAACCAGGCTGAGACCATCCATCAAACTCAAAAGTAACTGGAAAAAAGGAAACGAGAAGGACCCAACAGCACGGTCACATCAGCCTTAATTCCACAGGAAACCGAGAGAAAATAGGGAAATCAAAAGGCTGCAGTGCACTGGGAGAAGCTTTGCCTCTATGGAAAAACAACTACTCCACCTTCTGCAATGCACAATCCCTTCCTCTGCCTCATCCAGGGTTCCTCCAGTGCCATGGGAGGTTTAGGTTGGATATTTGGAAAAATTCCTTCCCTGAAAGGGCTGTCCAGCCCTGGCACAGCTGCCCAGGGCAGGGGTGGAGTCCCCATCCCTGGAGGGGTTTAAAAGCCAAGTGGATGTGGCACTTGGGGACATGGTCAGTCGTGGCCTTGGCGGTGCTGGGGTGGTTGAACTCAATGGTCTTGGAGGGCTTCTCCAGCCTTAATGATTCCATGATTCTGTATCCTGGCCCATTCCTGCTGCGTCCTTAGCAGCCATTAATTAGCTGGTGTGTTCACTGCAGCACCCCTGGCAGGACCACCACTGTCCCCTCTCCATCTGTCCTTCCACCTCCAACCTCTGGCTCCATACTAAGCCCATGGACACTTTCACCTTGAGGTACCAGACAGCCCCAAGATGATGCACAGTGGGCTTTGTCAGGTGGTGCCAGCTTTTCCTCTCGGTCCAGTGAAGGAGGCAACATCCCCAGGGCACAAACACACTTAGGAATAATGACAGAGGCACAGAGGGGTACAAAGGCAAGGGCAAACAACGCTCCAAACCCTGGCTGTGGCTGCTCCAGAGCCTGGGTTTCCTCAGATGGATCCACACCCAGTGCTGGATTTCTGCACAACTCTCCTCCTACATAACAAAATAAATCTAGAAATAAATAAATATAAACCATAATAAAACAAAAACAAATCTGGAACTTAAAAAGCAAAATAAATCTAGAAATGTCCTGTGTTTGCCCATTAGCACCAGCCTGAGCCCCCTCTCCAGCACACCCCACCTCGCTGGGTGCCAGGGGTGATGCCCATCCCACATCCTCCGAAGGATCCCGCCGTGCCCCACTGCTCAGACACTGCCCCCTCTCCTCTCCTCTCCGGTTTTTCAGCACTGATGGGACTGGCACCCCCAGGCCCCTCTCCTCTCTCCCCAGGGCAGCTCTGCTCCCCCTCGTGCTCTTCGGGGTCGATGCCCCAGGGGAGGGCTGTGCTGTCAGAGCTGCCTCCCTACCCACTGTAGTGGAACCCCCGGGCACCTCCGCCGGGGCTCCTGCCCTGCGCTGCATACGAACATCCCCTGCACAGGGCACGGGGACACAGGGGGACAGAGGCAGCAGGGAAGGACTGCCTTCCTTTTGGTTGGGTTTGTTTTCTTTTTGCCTTGCCTTAGTAATCTTCA
>JAWWEV010000169.1:34840398-34849451 GCA_035583235.1 Hafferia zeledoni | reverse complement strand
GCCAGGGCCTGCCCACCCTCCCAGCCAGGAATTCCTTCCCAATATCCCATCTATTCCTGCCCTCTGGCAGTGGGAAGCCATTCCCCCTTGTCCTGTCACTTCATGCCCTTCTTGGAAGTCCCTTCATTCTGTCTGTTCCTTGAAAAGGTTAATTGAATTTAATACACACATATTCTATACACAACCAGCCCAATAAACAAATTTTCTTGGAGCAACCTGGGCTAATGGAAGGTGTCCCTGCCCATGGCAGACGGTTGGAATGAAATGGTCTTTAAGGTCCCTCCCAACCCAAACCACTGTGATTTGTAAGAACTTTCAGTAGGTAAAAGGTTTGCAAGGTAACACATGGCAAAGTCTGCTGTTTCTCAGAGAAGGGCCACACACCACCCAGAACCCCCATGTTGTTCCCCACCTTACGAATAACCTCTCCTGGAAGGTGGTGAGGAGCAGGAAGGGCTGGAGAGGGCCTGTTTGCAGTGCTCCAAGGTGAAATTCCAGTTAACTGGAGCTGTGGATACAAGCCTGGGTACAAAGGGCCCTGAGCAGCCCTAAGTCTGGCAGCCAAATGCAAATACTACAGGAGTAACTTCAGCCCCTGCAGACTTTACACCTTCAAAATGTTCTACCCCGAGTTTTCCATGGCCAAGAAATCTCATTTTTGGGCATAACAACACCTCACAACAACGTGTGGCCTCAGAAATGGTGGAAGCTGTTGGTTGAGAACACAAGGCACTAATTAAGTCAGGGTGATGGACATTTTTAAGTGTAGCAGAATTAGGTGCCTCCCAAGCTTTGATGTCTTTTACAACCTGCAAAAATTATTTTCTTCAACTTCTTCTGGACGTTGTTTTTTAAGTTGTTTTCCTGCGTATTAAACCACCAGGCTCTGGAACCACACATGGGCTTTCTGCATAAAATATCACCTTATCTTTGTATAAGCAAACTATTTTAATTCCCCAGAGCTATTTAGGTAACCACTTGCTGTGACCTCTGAATTCTTATCCTGAATTATATTTTTATGTGCTATATAAAGGTACTGTTATGTTACTGTTTTGATTCCAGGTGCCAAAAAGGACAAGTTTATTGCCAACTGCTTGCACTGTGTCTTTTTCTATTTTTTTTTTTTGTTTTAAAGACTTAACTGACCCAGCAGTTGAATTTGTTTTTAATTCACACCTGAACAGTTTATGAGGAAAATCACATCTACTATGAAGAAAAAAATAAACAAATCTGTAATATTTTGGGGGAAAAATCAACAGCCAAAAGTGTCACCTTGCTGGCACGACTGAAAAAACTGTATTGGCACAAAAGTGCTCTTCTTGGGGTTACACTTCATTCCCCAGCCCAAAAGTGGAGGCAAAATCATAATCATAAAATTGTAGGCTGGTTTGGGTTGGAAGGGACCCTAAAGGCAAACAGTATTTGCACAGACAATGAAATGATCCTTCAGTTACTCAAAGGGTCTTAAAGTGAAGCTCTTCACAAGACCCACACAATGTCTGAAAGAGATAGGGAAAAAGAAAGGGATAAGTGCCTTAGATGTAAGGAATATCCAGGGAATAAATAAATAAACAAACAAATAAATACAATAACAACAACTACAATAATCGCAATAATGATGATGTCTTTAAAACACTTCAAATGACATGTTTCCTAAAGGATTCAGAAATTTAAATGGAACCAGAACTATGGATGGAGATGGATTCCCTACATTCCTGACAGTCAGTAGATTTCAATTGGATATTGGAAAGGAATTCTTGGCTGGGAGGGTGGTGAGGCCAGGTTGGACAGGGCTTGGAGCAGCCTGGGCTGGTGGGAGGTGTCCCTGCCCATGGCAGGGGTGACGCTGGATGGGCTTTAAGGTCCCTTCCAGCCCAAACCATTCTGGGATCTGTGAAATCAGGGAGGGGAACAAAATACAGCACCAAGGTGGCAGTGTCAGGAACAAAAGTTCTGCTTGGGAGTGCAGGCTGGAGTGGACTGAGGCACCAAAAACATGATTTCTTGTAATTTATTGCTGCTGCCCATGAGAACCCTGTGCTGATCAGAACCCTATGCTGATCTGAGCTGGGTAAGAGGAGGTGATAGCAGGGAAGGGATCAGCACTCAGGATGCTCCTGGTAGGTGAGGGCACAGACACTCAGAGTAAGGCAGATCCCCACTGCTGACAAGCTTCAACAGGGAGGATGTTATCCACCAGCTTTTCTCATCTCTAATGAGAATTAATTTAAATAAAAGAAAAATCACATATCCCAACCCACTAATGAAGGGATACAATAAGAACTGAAGCCTATGTAACACTGCAGAAAATGTGTTTCCCATGGAAGTTCCACCATCAACATTTCTGAATAATTACTTGGAAATAAAAGCAGTGGGAAGGTTAGCAATGCTTTAATGCTTTTTGAATAATTTGCAATATTCACCGACTTTGAGCACAACAATGAGAGTGGAGTTGTGTATCACATCACACTCAGGTGACCCATGGAAAGACAGAAATACAGGGAACAGTAAAACACAACCTCCTACACGAAAATAAAAATCAAACATACCCAGAGATGAAAACTAAATTTAATGTGTGTTCCTGAGGGACGGAGAAAGAACCCTGGGAAGGTCTATATTGCCTTGGGTTGGTGGAATGAGATGCAAAATGCATATGAAAGGTTTTCATTTGAGCTGATAAAACCGCACGCTTTGGAAACGCAGAGCTCTGCAACGAACAACACTGAGGTCTGGTGTCAATTTAAATGCACTGAACACCAGGAAAATGCCCCCAACTAAGGCTTCAAACTTGTACAGCACATTTCCACTCAACCCAACTAGATTGCCTGTCACATCTGACATGGCTTGTCAAAAGTTATCCTTCACTGCTCATGGGCAACATGGAGGGTCAAAAGACCAAATACAATGGTCCAACCCATCCCATTTTTTTTCCTTCAGAGCAGCAGATATTGAACTCGAAGATGACAAGGCAGAGCAGGTTGAAGCGGCTGCCAGAGAAAGAGAAGCTGTCCAGAGCCGCTGATCTGAAGGAGAGAAACCAGCCGGTCTGTGCATGTCATGGCCGGGGCTCAGGCACTGACAGTCTCACACAAAAGGCACTGAAAAGCCCAGAAACTTGAAGTGGCCTTTGCAAACCATTTGAAGGAAAGAGCCGCTCACTCATTAATGTGAGACCATGGCTGAAGGGGAAAAGGACGTCCCTGCCTCTCCTTAATCTGCACCCACATCAGCCAGAGGGGATTTGGCGCTCTCTGAAAAAAATCTGAATTTTAAGAGTAGCTTTTTCACTCAGAGCTTATTGTTATTTGAAACAAAAACCCCAACACATTTCTAAAGCAGCTCAAAATCCTTATGGGTATTGTGGGTCGAGGGTTGTTTGTGCTGACAGAAGATATTAAGTGATGATTTATGAAAAAACTCATTAACAGTCCCAAATATTGAAGCATATTACAATTAGTAATGTTACACCTGTGTGAAAGGGCAACTGCAGAGGTTTTCCACAGTATCACTAAAGAAGTTGGGGTCACGTGCTGCAAACATGTCACTGCAACAAATTTCAGTGCACCCACTTCCCTCAGGTGCCAACCCCCTCCTTACCCCTCCACTGACAGGGGAACCCTCTCTACTTCTGACTGTCTTTGTGCCTACAAGAATCCCAACTCGCTCCTGTTTTCTTTCCCCATAATAATTTCAGTTTCATGTGTGATTTCTCCACCACCACAACACTGACCACAAAGCTGGTTGAGATCTTCAACCCCTGGAGTGCACACGGTCAGCACAGAGAGAGACTGCCCTGAGGAGCAGCCACATCCAGGCACAGGTTAATGCAGGGTATTTCTAACCTCAATCCTTCCTTTATGTTGTCATCCTTGTGCTCTGATTCCCTCAAAAGCAACATCAAAGGGAGTTAATGAGGGAATCTGGAGTTGCCACCTCCGAGCAGCAGCAGGAAGCTCATGTTTGCTCTTGGTGGCAGAGCTGGCTGTAGACTACAGTGACATTTTTAATACCTGGGTGGCTAAAATATCAGTATTTGAATAGGAAATCTCGCATTTTACACCCTTCTGGAATTTAATGTTTTTCAATCTTTCTGGGCTGCGCTCACTTCTGTTGGATAACCTTTCCATCTAATCTACCATGTGGCTCACTGAATTTTAGCACCTTATATGTATTCAAATACTTGTATTCAAATACATATTTTCTTTCACAGTTGGTTGATTTTTTTATATTTTGATAGTGGTGAAGGCCCTTCAGATCACTTAAATTCATATACAGAGGGACCTGCTGGAGTGAATTCAGAGGTGGGACATGAAGATGACCAATTCTGAGTCCCCATGCAACCCTGGGAGTGTTCAAGGCCAGGCTGAACAGGGCTTGGAGCAACCTGGGCTAGTGGGAGGTGTCCCTGCCCATGGCAGGGGGTGGAATGGCATGATCTTTAAGGCCTCTTCCAACCCAAATCATTCTAGGGTTCTATGATATAACTACAGATAGATATTTCACCCTGTTTGCATGAACAATCCTCATGAATGAAAAAAGTATTTCAGATGTTTTCAATATGTTAATCTTCAGTTAAAAAGCCAGAAAAAAACCCCAAAACAAATCTAATTTGCTTGTCTCTGCTCTCAGTTTCACCTTTTCAAACTGTTTCTCACTCCCTTTTCCCCCCTGTAGCTGCCCCTGGGTTGGGGATGAGGAGAGGGAGATGCCCAGCTCCTTCCCTTTTCCCCTGTAGCCTTCCCTGGGTTGGGAATGAGAAGAGGGACATGCCCAGCTCTGTCTCCCTCCCATATCCCGACGCTCTCGTATTCATGAGCTGCAATTTAATTCAAGTGCACTTCAGTTCCAGCAAACACAGAGCGGGCTTGGGCTCGGGCTCAGCGACGGCGGCTCCAGCCGAGGAGGGGTGGGTAAATATCACCGTGTGAGAGGATAACCTGCCCACACATACACCAGCCCAATTAGCTCAAGCAAGAAGAGCTTTTATTCCCCAAAGAGCCAGAGAAAGTCAGAGCAATGCTCTCCATCATCGAGCCTGAGACGAAGCCATGGCATGGTCTACACGGCAACTCCAAGTGCTGAATCTGCACCCACCACCCCCAGTGAGAGGGAATTTGGAGAGGAGATGATGTAGAAGATGAAATCTTATTGTCATGGATTAAAGTGGTTCCATGTAGCACAGCAAAACATGGAAAAGAACAGTCTGACCACTGAGGGTGAAGGAGGAAGCACCTTGACCTGGAGTTACCTGGGCACGACTGAAAACTCATCATCAGAGATGTGCAACAGCTTTTGCTCCTTCAAAAGGCATCAGAGTTCTAACACAAAAAGTCTAAACTCTTCTACCAAAAAAGAATTTCAAACTTAAAAATAGTCACTGAAAGTGTATTAATCTGATTAACAACCATTTCTCAGAATATTATTATCGAATCCAGCCCAACCAATGAAAATCTGCAAGAATTCCAGGCATTTTGAGTATGCAAATAGTTAAAGTGATTTCTAATGAGTCACCTCATCCTTAATTATTTGTCTTATGAAACAACTCTGATCATGCTCATTTTCAGAACTTTCTGAAAATACAGAACACAAGGAAGACCAAAGAGGAATGAGATGGATGAAGGTACAACATCAAACAGGAGTAGTGAAGAAATTAAGAGCTAAGGAAATCTTAATATGAAATTGGAAAGAATTATACTCAATAAAGTTCCTTTTTTAAACAAAAAAAATTCTAATTGGGTGTATATTCTGATGCTGTAACACTTGGGGTTTTCACAGAATCACAGAATGGTTTGGGTTGGAAGGGACCTTAAAGATCACCATGTTCCCAACCCCTGCCATGCTTTTCAAGAAAACATTGCAGTCCAAAGGCTTCCAAAACTACAATTATCTGGTTAAGATGAAGAGAATGTGCACGTTTACACCGTGCACATTAAAAAGGCTGAGTGATTTCTAAACCAACAAAGGCTGCCCAAAATACTCCTGAAGCCCCTGTGCCCTCCCACCCGAGCCCGTGTCCGAGCACAGACCACCTCGGCGAGCTCCGTTCCCACCCGCTGCTCCAGGCTAAACACTCCCTGTGTGTGTACCCAGGAAACCCAACAGCCTCTTTAACATCCCACAACGAATTACTGACAAGTCATTTTTTTGCTCAGGATTGCAAGTCAATGTGGCAACCCCGTGGTTTTTTTTCCCCCCGTTGCAAACACGCTCCGTGCCTCGGCTCCGAATCGTTTGGATGCTGATACAAGATTCATAATGGCTGTCAGAATCTGCAATTTTTCCTTTTGTTTTATGAGGTCAGGCAATATTACCTGCACTGATGTATTCCATTTCCCCAGCTGAAAACCTTCTCATTTGAGCACGACAGGTTGAGGGAGTCATGATTTTGCAACCTACCATGTGAAACACAGCGTGAGGGGGCAGGTGCCTCACCCCACGTTCTCCTTTTGCTCTTGTCCACCGGCAACAGTAAATTAAACTGTCAAAAACGGAATTGTCCTGTCATCAACAAAGCTATAGCTTCACAAGTATTGCAACATCAGATATATTTCTAATTCTGCATTTCCCTGCACCTGTAATTTCATCAGGAGCAAACGCTGGCCCATGGTGGGAAGCTGTCCAGGGGACACTGGTGGGTTCCTTGGGAGGCTTGACACGGCATTTCCAAGACAGAAATTAATGAACAATAGCAGCAATTTGTTACATATATATAAAAAAGGGCTCAGAACAAGGTCCTGGCCTCCACCCTTGCTCCATAGCCCGGAGATGGGCCGGGATGGCAATGGGCTGGGACATGGGGCACAGGGAGCTGCAACACAGGACCAAAATCCAAACATATTTAAATGCCTTAACTGCACAGATAAAGTGGACTTGCACTCAAAATTCATGTCTTTGCCTTTTGGCCACTTCAGAGTTCCAAAGTGCCTCTGAGAAGCTCCCTCTCCCACCAAACAGGTTTATTCCGACACAGGTTGCTTCCTGAGTTGGGAAGGAACAGCAGTTTTTGGGGAGTAAATCCAGGTCACTTCATTTCAGATTTGGAACATTCAAACCAGTGTTTCCTTCTGTCATGCAGTTCTCCAGGGGTCATTTTAAAGGAACATGATTCACTACAATCTTCATTCCAGGATTTAAAGGTGGTTTCAGTTTTCCCTTGAAGCTGACTTCTGCCTTTTTTTAGCTGCTTTAAGTCTGTTTGAATAAGTTATTAACTCACGTGTTACACAGGAGTACAAACTGCCCAGAAAATATGTATTTGTTTCCAAAAATAATTAAAATCTTGTCAAAGTATTGCTTAAATGCATAAACTGAGCAGAATATCCAGTAGAAGGGTTATACAAATTACCATCATTAAAGTGAAAGGGAGCATCTCTCCCGATGTGCTGATAAACAAGAAAAAAAAGGGCTTGTTGTTATTAATTCAACGTAGCAATCAAATATTGTTTTAGATTACCTCTATAAAAATTCCAAGCTTATCAATCATTAAACTGTGGACAGAAAGTTAAATTGAGCTAAGAAATCATTTCACGCAGCTTAATGCAGTCAAAGTGACTCAATATTCCTTTATTAATTCTCATTTAATATCACTTTAAATTGCCGCCATTATTATCCTACGGTAGACGAAGGGCTCGGTGTAATTAGTCTGTATTAAGCCCTTTTTATTTATAAGGAGCCAAATAAACAAACCCACTTTAATTACCTGGGTGCCACAATATTGATCTGAGCATCAAATTTTAATACGCCTTGATTGGGATGTTTCCAGGGTTGGGTTGGGTTGGGTTGGGTTGGTGGCCCCCAGGGCCCCCCCGAGCTCACTGAGCCACCAATCACCAGGAGAGACAAAAGTCAACGAAGGCAGGGAATCTTCTCCCTCCCAACCCTTGTTCTCTCCCACTTCAGAACACGGTGTTAACGACATACAAATTTTGAGGTCATTAAGTATAACCAGGAATTGAAAGGAAGACAGGCGCGCTTCCAGGAGCTGCCGATGTCAGCATTTCAAGTACTCTCCTAATCCCACAATGCAAGTTTCAGCATTATTGTCTCAATTTAACTTGCATTAGTACCTAGCACCTTGATTACACTGTTGGGGTGGTAATCTTCGCCTGCATATGCCATCATTACTTATGTCAAGCCTCTCGAGTTGTTATGAATACTATGTTGTTTTACGAGAGAGAGGAAATTAGTGCCAGTCCCCCAGAGTTTTGGGTGCTTAACACTGAAGCACTACACAGCCCTCTCAAATCCCACAACAAATCCTTGTTTAGTGCCACATGGAGATAAGGACTTTGCAGCAACATCCCAGCATAAATAACCCGCATCTCTTTTTATTTGGAAAATGCCAGAAAGAAAAAAAAAAATCTCCCTTCTGTGATTCTTCTTTTTCCCCTTTCCACCCAAAGCGTGTTGGGGATGTCCTGCCTTGCTCATTGCTCGGGTGTAACCCCGAGCATGGCCAACCTCCTGTATTTTTAAATCACCTTAAAATGCAGGGTTTAGATATGTTTTTAATAAAAATGAACTTAGCAAACCCAGTGGAAAGGCGCTGCAGTAAGATGAGTCTTCCCTCAGGAGTGCAATAAAGAGAGGAATCGTCGCCCGGCACGTTTCGCCCTCTCGATGTTTTTTTAAACATGATCCTCTCTGTTGTTGGAAAGAATTATTTTACAGTATTGTAGGGATTTTTGCATTGTCTGTTTATTCTGTTTACACAGCAAATGAAACCTTCGATATGAATAGGTGAACTCCCTGGGGACGAAAAGAAATTCAGAAATGATGTACAGATGGGGACAGGGGCCCACGGAAAGCGAATATAAATTAACGTGCCCTCAACAGTCACATCTGGAGCAGAACAGGCCAAATAAATAATTCTGACATTAAAAAAATGAAAGATCAAGCCCTATAAATAGTAGAACAAGTTTCCTTTAATGATATTACTTCGCATTATAATTGAAACGACATCGAAGAAAGGTAATGTGATATATTTAGACCAAGTCTGGCTTAAAAATCCTTCTCAGGTTTCTGTTTGGAAGCTGTTAAAGCCCTGGATTTGG
>JAWWEV010000169.1:34827898-34835398 GCA_035583235.1 Hafferia zeledoni | reverse complement strand
ACACAGTGATGTAGGTGGTAATCTGCCATAAAATCTGCATTTCTAATTTTAAGCACAGCTCTCCATGAACCCAAACACAAGGTGCTTTAAGGTACATTATCTACACTCTGAGACGCATTTCATAATTTGTATGTGTTAAGTGATCGCTGGCACTACAATAAAATAAATTCTCTCCCACTGCCTTCCTTGATTTTTTTCCCCCCAATAATTCTTAAAACTTTTTAAGTTCCTTGCAGCAAGCTTAGCAGATAGGAAATTAAATGCAAAGTGGAACTCTAGACTAGTCATAAAGTTGCATTTTTGGTTCAAATAGGTGTCACCTCCTGAGGAAAACAAAATCAAATCCAACTAACCTGCAGAGGATGCTAATCCAAGCAATTAAGTAAATGGAGAAAAATAAGAGTCTGGGAAAAATTCCTCTGGAAAGTCTTCTCCCAAAGCTGCCTTGAACTTGCTAGTTGATTAATCATGATAAAGACCTTCAGTGAACAGCTGACAGCTTTCAGCTGCATCACCTCTGTGAGACTGGGCAGGAATGAGGCTGCTCACAGACTGCACCCCCTGGTCCAGCTCTGTCCCCTCGCTCCTTGATGCCACCTGCAAATTTAGGAACTGTTCCTGCTCCAGCCATTTCTCTGTTCAGCACCACCAACACCATCTGAGGAGCTCCAAAGTCTTGCTGAAGAGCAAAACACCTTCTTCTCACTTATGGATAAATTAAATTGATAAACCCATAATTTGCCTGATCCTTATGGAATCATGGAATGGTTTGGGTTGGAAGGGACTTCAAAGCCCACCCAGTGCCACCCCTGCCATGGACAGGGACACCTCCCACCAGCCCAGGTGGCTCGAAGCTCTGTCCAGCCTGGCTTTGGGCACTTCACTTAATGCCATCTAGCTTCTTGCAATAAAAAATTCCAAATACACCCAAGTCCTACCATTTGCTGGATGAATTTCCTCCTTTGCCACAGCCCCTCTATGAATGGCAGAGCCTTCCCCACTCCTCCCCCTGACCCAAGAGCTTGCCCTGCCTCCCTGAACATTCCAAAGTGTCTCCTGGTGTGACTACAAGTGCTTTAGCCAGTCCCTCAAGTATGCTCAGATTAAAATAATCAGCCTTTCCAAAGAGGCAGGACTGGCAGTGGATCTCCTAGGCTGAGATCTCATCCATTTTCTCCCGGTATTCATTGTACAAACCATCTGCTCACTTTGGATTTCTTTTTCCTTTTAATTGAAAACAAATGCAAAAAGTCATTGAACACTTCAGTCTCATTTGCTAATAGCTCCCTGCTTCCCTCAAGGAGCTCACCAGACACTTCCCTTGGTCTTCCTCTGGTTCCTCATGTACTTACCCATCGATTTCTCTGTGTCTCCTGCTACTTCCAGCTGCATTTCCCCCTTGCTTCCTTATTTTGGCCCTGTACACTGGTGCCATTCCTTTTGCACCCTTTTTTTGGCAGTGAGTTACCCTTTTCCTCTTTTTTTGCTGGTGCTGAAGGTCTTTGAAGGACCCACATGATGCAGCCATGTGGGTTTCCACTGAAGACCTTCCTTTTCCATGCACTGAAATTCCTTCCCCTTTGATTAATGACAGATCTTGGCAGTTCTGTCTTAAACTTCCCTCCTGAATGAACTCAGTTACTACTCAGATTGTTACCCCCTGTTTTCTCCACTGTTTAATTTCCAGATTTTCCAGTAAATTCTCTGATACTTCACTTGAGGCAATCAAATACTGTATTAAAAACTAATAATGTTTAAAAAATCTTGGCAAGCCCTGGCACAACTAGACCCTTCACACTGTCAAGTGGGACATCCAGTTTTTCAAGTGACTATTTGAACTCCAAAGGAGGATCTACTTTTCTTTCAGGTTTCCTTAACTGATATTTCCCTACTTCAGTGCAAGAAAAAAAAAAAATTTCATTTAAAAAATGTTTTGGGTTTTTTTTTACTGTACTTCTTATACCATAACAATGAATTAAAGATTTCCTTATAATCCACTTGTGCTCAACAATTGCACCTGTACCTTTGTATACTCCCTGTGCTTGGTGAGACCAGAGCACCAACCTGTCTTTGCTGTACCTACAATATGTGACTTCAAGCATAAATGTGGTGTAAGAGATGAACCAGAGCTACTGGAAATACCAGATTTAGTAACTAATCTCAACAAAATTATAATATTTGAAGTTTTTAATCACCTCCTAAAATAAAAACAACTGTAGTTTACTGGTCTGACTTTTAAAGGTGAAATTCTCCCTTTGCCTTGTGAAACTTTAAGTGTAAAAACCATATCACTAATACTCCAAAAAGCCCAAAAAAGAGCAGAAAGCAAAGCAGTGTTTTGTTCTTCAAATTCCCACATTCAATCCAGGTAGATTTATACTATTGTCCTCTTTCCTCATATATATTTCCCTTTTCCTCTTATCCCCCATGTCAGTGGCATTAGGGCAAAAGGAAGGCAAAGTAATTTGCTGTAATGAACATTTAATACTGTCATGTGATAATGAACTTAAGTTTGATGCCAAAATCAGGAACCCCCATTAAAGTGGGTTTTCTTTGAGGAAAGTTTGCTTGTATGTCATGAATTTCTGCATCATTATTTTCCATTCAGAATAATTTCCTCTAAAATCACGAAAATACAGCCATGAAGCCACATGTGAGAAGAGCAAATATATAACATAATACAATTAAATAAATACAACCCACCCCTGAGGGGGGTGATAAGAGGATAAAGAGTTTATTCAGACAGCATTTGGGAGACCACCTTAATCCTGAGGGACAGGGGACAATTAAGATATTTTGGAAATATTTTCAACTCATTCTCTGCTGAACCTGTTGAGTTTCCTCCACCCCTTCCATCTCCTGGGCAGGGAAGGCTCCACTTGGGCATGTGGATGGCAGAGCTCCCTTTTGGGAGGTGAGATCCCTCTTGAATAGATCCTCACAAAAATATAAATATCTGCATTTTTTTATGTCTCTTTCTATTTTTAGACCATTTCACCACCACCAGTTTCACTCTCCAAGAATAGCTTTGTTTAAAGATTGGCAAACACTTCAACCAGAGTCTTTAAATTTGGGCAAACTGTACTAATCCATCTGAATGAATATGACCAACCTGACCCGAGGGTTAATCTATTTTACAAAGCCTAAAAAAAGATCAACTTGCTCCTTGAAACAGCCACAGTAAAATTTAACACTGTATTTCCAACTCTCACGGCAGTGAAAGGTTTTAGGAGTGAATTATTCAAAGCAATTCAGTGACACTGAACCCATTTAACTGCCTTGAAGTTCAAACCCCAAATTTTACTACTTTTCCTATGAAGACAGGAAAATATCAGGGCTTTTTAATTTAAAAAACACATTTTCTTACTTGACATTGGAATAGTGATGAGATGAACAGACCTGGCAAATGCAGCAACTTCTTGATGTGGTTTAAATTTGTGTCCTCCCTTCCCAACACCCCAAAACCCAAAAGGGAGAATGAAACCTGAAAGTCAGTGGGGAGCAGAACTCCCTCATACTGTGAAAAAACAAAACCAATAATAATATGTGTATATATATAGGGGTGTGTGTGTGTGTATATATATATGTATGTATGTATACATACATATATATAAAAATACATGTTAAGAAAGCAACTGTGGGAATTCAATCTCGGACTTTCTCAAAACACAGCAAAGCAAAGCATCCTGGATATTTAATTGATATCCAGCCCTTTTCTAACACACTGAGGAAGACTTGGATTTATTAGGGCTTTAAAAAGTGGGGGGGTTTTGACAGGATTTTTTTTCTGGGAATAACAACAGAGGGGTTTGGAGCAGGCTGTGAGGCAGAGGGTCCTTGGCCTCTCTGTTTACAGAGATGCTGCCACTTCTCATGCTGCCTGTGCAGGTCAGATGGGAATAGTCCACACTGCACCAATCCGCATTTCTGTCTCCTCAGAACAGCGTTTTTCACACTATTACAGACCATTCCAGGGCCTACGCTGAGATTTTATTTTTCAGAGGTGCATAATTATAAAAGCTGCCTTCAGCCTCAGCTGCCCACACACACAAGTGCACGTCCAGACACCTCCAAAAGCACTGAACCAAAGATGTTTGGCAGCTATTCCGCTCTATTTGTGACGAGGGGTTACAGCAGCACAGGATATGGAGCTTTCCAGCTCTGCATCTGTACACAGCCGTCACAAAATTGGACAGAAAACCCTATTTCCCACTCCTGCAAGCCCAGTTTCCTGCCAGAGCCAAACGCTCCACATTCCTCCCACTAACAAATACAATAAAATATATAAAAACAATAGGAACTGTTTATGCTTTTTCTTTGTTGCCACTGGATTCCAGTGTCACACCACCTCCCAATGTTTATCCATCTGAGGAAAATGGGAAGCTTGAAATGAGTATTTTTTGGGTGCCCAATAATGCTAATCTGACATTTCCATTATCTCTGACCAGCCCAAGTGATTTTGGGACAGAGCAGAATTTATACCGAGCTGTTTGCAAGGAAAGCAGCATTTCCTGTGATATCAGCTATGATTTGCCTCAGAGTGACTGGAGTTGCCTCTTCAGATGCTGCCACCAGCAGCAGACCCACAGCACAGCACAGCTTTCTTTTAACCCCCCCCAAACCATAACTCACTCTCTGACAGACCCTGGAGGTGGAAATCCCCTCCTTTCCCCTCCACAGAATCGGTTCTTGCACTCCAGAGGTCAAAGTCAATCACACACTTCTAGAAAGAAATATTTTCTGACCATCTGAAGGGGAGTTTGTACCTACAGAGAAGTTTTGGAGCCTCCTGCAACTTCTCATTGTTACACAGCATCTATTTCAACCAAAATAAACAACATCTAATTACAACATGACTTAAATATTGCTGGATTTTATATGAAATAAACCTTGTTCACAGGTTTGCATAACTTCTGACACTAGAACAATTTTATCTATAGAGGTCTTAAGGTTGTCAGTGCTCAGGTTAATGATCCAAGGGTAAGAGAGTTTTGTTCTCTGGGGAAAGCCAAGCTTGAACTCAATGCTTCACTCAACATGTGACACTGAAACACTGTGGGGACTCAGCTGCCTCTTCCCAAATGTGGCCATTTAACCTAAAACAAAAATGTTTTGTTTCTATCAGCTCTGAAGTCACCTTATTGACTGGAGGACATAAATCTCATGCTATGCTGGGTCTCACGTGGCAGGAGAAGAAACTCAACAGTGAATTGCAGACCTGACTTTGTGTGAGTGAAACCATCACTAATGACACAACTGTGGAGTTAATTGAGAAGAAATACAGACTTCAGACATTCAGATAGGGCTGAACTACCAATCAGGTACTTGGCAGAAACTTTTAGGTCTAAAACCCATGTGAAAACCCCCAGATTGGCTGTTTGGTATCACTGGAGTGCTCTGGAAAAGAGCTGAGGTCTGTGTGAGGTTGTGTGTCCTGGAGGGGAGAAGGTTCCTTGGCTCCCCAGCCAAGGACAGCAGAAATCCTTGTTGAATACTTGGTCAACAAGCCTCATACTGGAGGATAAAGCCTCCAGTTATTTTTAGTCAATAAAAAGGAAAGAAAAATACCCAAGTGTGGCTGACAAGGAGGGACTGGAAGTACCAGAGGATTTTGAAGCGCTAAGACAGAAAGCTTCTTATTTCATTCAATTTGAGAGGTGAAGAGGGAACGGTGCCACAGTTTGGAGGCAAGAATAAAAATTCCGTGAAACTGTCTCAGGAGACAACTGATAGCACTCATCCATAGTTGGTGACACTCTGACTCTTTCATGAAAAAGGCAATTTTGCTTCCCAGAAAAAAATATTCTGGCACTGGGGATTCAAGAGGACAAGGCTCTCAAGGCAATGTCTGACTTTCTAACCCATATTAATATCTACAGTTATCGAATCCAGAACTTCAAACTGTGACTTTGTAACAAAGAGGATTCTCAAAAAAACACAAAAAGCTCTCTTTTGTCATGTATTTACAGCTGGAGAAATCCCATCCTTTCAGCCAGTTCCTTCCCTATTTTAATGCTATTTTAATGCAGCTTAGCAGAAAAATCTGATCAGGAATGAAGTTGTATTACACATCTCAAACCTGTGTGAGCATTTATTGAAAATAATTTAAAATGAGATTTTATAGAAACAGTAACCATTTAAAAATCTTATTTCAGCGGAGTGGGAAAACAAACAGAGTAATTTTTTAGTTTCTAACACAGTGTCTGAATTCTTTCTTTATGGCATATTTTTCTTCATTTAACCAAGTGTTGCCTTTGTTATATATAAAAATGCTTGAGTGTTGATCTGAAATACCTGAAATTTCATCTCCCCTTTATAAAAAGCAACCCCAAGGTGTCCTGTAATCAAATAAAACCATCTCCCTAATGAAGGAGTGAAAAGAGAACACAGTGGAGAAGCTTTGGAAAGAAGTTGTTTCTAAGAAAACTGACCATAAAAAGCAAAAATTGTCCTTGGACAAGTCGCTTGAAAAGAAAATTTCCCTCCTGAAAAGAAAGGACAAACATCAAACCTTGGAAACAGCTTTTTTGAAGACATAAGACTTTGCTGGCTTATTTTCCTATTGGAAAAATTAAAGAAATTATGGGGTGAACATTTCTGGAAAGAAGGGAACACGACTGGCAGAGGCAAACATTTAGTGTGTATTGAATTAATTTTGTATTGTAGCCTTTTGCACTTGTGAGGAAATTAATTCTGGGAACTACAAGATGAGAAGGCACTGGCTTGTTTCCAGCACCTCCTCACAGTCATCTGCTTGAAAATCAGCCTCAAAATTGCATATTTATTTTGGATGAACAACCCATTCCGAGTGTTTTGAACAGCAAAGACAGAGAGCTAAAATATTTACATTAAAGACTAGACACCAGGAGAAGAACTGCTAATTGTTTGCATGCAAAATTATTGTTCCTAGAAAGAATAAACAGCAATAAAAAGGTGGTGGAGGGTTTGGAAATCAGTCCAACTTTTGTCCAAAGAAATGGTTGTACTTCTGAAACAAACTCTGCCCCACTCCCTGTCAATAAATTACTCTGCATTAGGTATTACAGAAGTTATTTGATTTTACAATCCAACTCAGGACCGAGCAGCTGGTTCAGGTCACTGGCACAAAGTGACTGGTTTTGTGAAAGGCACACAAATGTTTGTGTTAACTGTGACTGATCTCTAAACAGGAATAGGGGCTGATGACCTTAGTGCCCAAATTTTAAACAAATATTCACGCAGGACACACATAATAAATGTTTTCATACATGGAAATCCTAAATACAACACCCAAGTCAACACCTATAAATAAAACCCAACTCAGTGTCACTCATGTCAGTCTGTCTGGCTGAGGATGTGCCCCTGGAGAAAGGAAGAGCTTTGCCTTGAAGTAAATAAAATTTCATCTCTATCATTATAAAGAATCATAAACCCACAGGTTGGCTTGGGTTGGAAGGGACCTCAAAGCCCACCCAGTGCCACCCCTGCCATGGGCAGGGACACCTCCCACCAGCCCAGGGT
>JAWWEV010000169.1:34805732-34825560 GCA_035583235.1 Hafferia zeledoni | reverse complement strand
TGCCCACCCTCCCAGCCAGCAATTCCTTCCCAATATCCCATCTAGCCCTGCCCTCTGGCAGTGGGAAGCCATTCCCCCTTGTCCCATCCCTTCATGCCCTTGCAAACAGCTCAGGGGTTACTCTGCATCGACATAACCACCACATCAATACCTGCATAAACACCACTTGCCAAAGCACTATAAATTTCACTATTTAGTGACAAAGTCCATGAATTTGTCTTGTTAACTCTCCTTTTGCCCTTTACTCCATCAAAATCTTTTATTCTCAGAGTGAATCAAGGTCCCAACAGCCCGTGGTGGGAGGGAGGACGACTGTGCATCAGCGTGAGGAGATGATGTGATTAGGGAAATTCAACAAACCAAGGCAGCACCACCCCAGAGCCTCTGCTTTCCTGGATCACAAGCCCTGTTATTTTGATTCATACATTTCAACTGAAGCAAACACCAAAAGCAATTTGTGTAACAATCCGACAGAAAGTTAAACAAGAGGAAGCAAACTGCAGGAAATTCATCACCGGAGAACACGATCTCAAACAAGTATCCCGAGGAGGAACAGCCAGAGGTGAGGACAACAATGAAACAGCAAGAGCACATCCAGTGTGTGCAGGAGGGAAAGCAGAGCGAGGGCAAGAAGCCAGACACATTACACATGACATAAGTAAATAAATCAAAGGAAGTGAGATTAAAACCTGAAATAACGGGAGGAGGGGGAGAGCTATAGCACCTGCATGGAGGTGTCCGCCCCACGGAGATTAATATCACACAGCCCATGAAAAGGCTGATTTGTAGTGGCTGAGCAGGGAAAGGCAGAGAAAGATTCACAGTTCAAAATCAGAGAGTTAAAAAAAAATAACCAGTGTCACTAATGCCTGGGTTTCAAACTGCAGCAACCAACTGGAAACACAACGGGACTGCCTGAAGCAGCTCATTGGTATTTAGTTACAATAACATTACTTTAAACTGTGGTGAAATAGGACAAAGTTCCAACTAAACAGTTTGAAAAATATTTTTTAATATATGTTTTAAAAAGTTTTAATTTAAAATTTAAAAATATTTAATTTTAACCTCTAGCAGGAGGTGTCCCTGCTCATGACAGGGGAGTGGAACGTGAGCAGCTGTAAGGTTCCTTTAAACCCAAACCAGTCAGGGATTCTCCAGTTCTGTAATTATTTTCTTCCATATTCCAGCTCCAGTTTTATTTTTCAAATACCAAAACCACAAACCAGTAAACCCTTAGTTTCACTGGGTTGTTTTATTTTACTTTTTATTCTGTACTCAGTAACGTGAAGCTGCAGATCAATATCAACTGTTCTTCAGCACGGTGAGAATTTTGAGATGTATCAATATCACAAAGTCTCCAAATGTAAATCAGGTTCACTTCAAGTGTTGCAGCCTCACTCCAAAGAGGAATTTATGAAATAGATTTTTCAAAAATGTTTAAGGAAGGTTGTGATACTTTTTTATATAATTATGCCCCTCAATGCTCTGATGTAAAGGTTAAAGATCCAGGTGGGATTGGTTGTGTTGCTTAACATTATTTGGAAGTTTTGGCCTTTTTATGATAAATTCTTTCAAATTTACTTATAGTTGGGACCATATAACTGAAGTGAAGAAGAGGGCATTGAAAAAGAGAAGAACTGATACATTTCCTCAGCTCAGGTCCAGGTCCATGCTATTTCTATGCACTAAGTGGAGGAGATTAGAGAGAGGCAAATACTGAAGGATAATGTAAAGAGGCCACCAGAAAACACAGCCATAAAATGTTACTCAAAGTCTTAATTTTATGAATCACATTTAAAAAGTCAAGTAGCTCTCATGGGATCTCACACTGGCATCATCAAGGTGGTTGTTATGTAGGGAGGTAAAACTACTGACTTTTAAGAATTTTCATGAAACAAATTCCTTGCCACTAAAGTAACAGCTAAAACAGTCAAGAGATAATCATACAGAAAAATCTAAAAACTGCCAATCCACCTTTCCCTCAGGTCTTCCAACCACCTGCTGGCAAACTGCGTTAGAGGGGCTTTCCTTCTAGAAATGTCAAAGCCCCGTGAGAAAGAAGTTAAATAAAATCAAAGCATCCCCCACATTTTCTAGAGCATTTATCAATGATGGGATTTTCATATCAAAAAGTGGCACAGGAGCTCCTGGCACCCCCAGTCCCCTCTGTGTGGGGTGCTGGGAGCAGCAGGTAAGAGCTGGAAGCTTCAATCTGAGACCACAAAATTAATGAGTGTCTTTGGACTAATAATTTGTAGACTTGACAGAGAAACAGGGGAAGATTATAAATGCTGTTGACCCAGAAGAAGTAATAGAGAATTGAATATTCAGTACTGAAGAACAATTTAGGAGTGAATAAAGTCCAGCCTGCGACATGACTGCTGTGTGTTGACAGATGGCAGAGAAGCATCTTCTCCATTCTCTCTCATTAAAATAATTATGGCAATGTATGTTAGACTCTCTTCAGGCCTGGCACTTCCACGGCACATACAGGGGCATCATCATTGCAGGGAGAAGGTTAAAGAATAATGGAAACACATTTTTGGCATGCAAAGGGCATTTGATAATAAACTTAAACTTACCTGCTTCCCAAAATAACAGCAGGGAGAAATTTGTTACCTCGGAGTAAATGAAATGATTTCATTTATTCTAACAGGAGGTTAATTAGAGCTCTCTGCTAACTTGAGAAACACGTCCCAAAACCAGGTCAAGCCCCGGTTTGGCTGATGAGTGTCTGCCTTATGTAACTCCTCCAGAACCAGCCCTGCTTCTCCTGTTTTTACCTTTGCTGCCAATTGCTCCCTGTAAAACTGCAAATCAGATGCAGTCCAGTGTGCAACTTCTTCCCCAGCTGTCAAATAATAAAGTCTGTGAAACTACAGAATGAAATTTAGGTTACTAGGAAAAAAAACCCCACTCCAGGTTGAAGCGCCTTCCTGCCGTGGATTTGGGGGTGTGGTGCTCCAGCAGAACACCCAGGAAGGCTGGGGGGGACTGGGGAGCGAGGGATGGAGCCCAGCTACCCCCTGTGCTGCTAATGACTCCAGTGGGTCGTTAGTGACACGAGTTAATTGCGGCAGAGCACAGCCTGGGGGTGCGTGTGCAGGACACGAGCGCGGCGTGATGTCACGGCGAGCAGGAATTCACCACCACGGCACCTTCCTCGCTGCTCTTCTCCCCAATATGAGCCCTTTCATTATTTATGAGACTTGTCTCACTAACCCTCTGCAACGGTTCCAAATAATGATAGGAATCTGTCAGTGTAGGATTGTATTTCTCAAAACAATAACCACAGTTCCCGGAAATGTCAATATGTCAATTGAGGGTAACACATCTCTCAATAAACCAATATTTTGTAAAAACAAAACAAAATCTAAAGGAAAAAAATAAAAATCATGCACAGAAAACAGAAATTTGAGCTCCATGGAGCTCTTCTCTTACAGTGCTCAGCAGAAAAAATGCTCCTTCCTGCCAGATGGTGGAGACAGAAAGGCACATTTTTGTTTTTCCCCAATTACAAATTGTGAAAAACTCAATATTTTTGCTCTTAATATTCCTGAAATGCCAAAAGAAAGGAAATGAGGGTTTTGGCAGAACTCAAAGAGCTCTTGGTACAGCAGAAACCAAACTCAGCAATACAAAGTGCCAAGGAAGACTGAGCCAAGGTAAGTCAAGTCTAGAACATTTCCATCCTGAACCCAAGATTTCAAAATTTAGAGCCAATCAAATGAATTTCTGCACCACTTGTGAAATCAGCCGTTCACACACCTGTGTTCAAGCCCAAGCCAACAAGAACAAAGGTGAAGATCAAACCCCTGCCTCCAGTTCTAGAGAACTGTGTTAGCTTTGCATTTCCATCCAAACATCTTCTCCCATCAGAAGTTTCCAAAACACCAGTTTGAGCCCAAAAGGAAATAAATCAAGGGCTTTCTCAGACTATCAGGAGCTTCAACATACCGGTAGGAAAACCTGAAGGTATTTCAGGTGATGCTTGAATTATCAGAAATTCAGAGATCAACTGCCATTTCTGAAATTCCAGGATGTTGGGATTTCTAATACCAGAGGTAGAAGCAACCAAAAAACCCCCAACCAACCAACCAACCAACCAACCAACCAACCAACCAACCAAAAACCCCAGTTCTAAATCCCAAAGTTTTACAGAAAAATGAAACATGTATTGATCTGAAAAGCAAAACTGTTCTAAAGCACAACACAAAGAATATTAAAAGCACTAAAATTTCTGTTCCCCACTGCAAAGCTCACATCCCTGTGTTGGGAATAGGGAAAGTGCAGCCTATCTGTTTTGAAGAATATAAATTTATCACAACAGCAGTAAATCCCCACCCCTGACACAAACTACAAATAACTACACAGCCCTCCCTAACAAATCATCTCAAATTTAATCTTTCCAAACCAAGGACCATCCTATTTGGCTAATACAGTTCATCTTTCTCCACCACTTGCATGGGACTCTGGTCTGGAGTGATCCATTTATTTCTGACTCTCCTGGAAAATTCAAACTTGTAGAGCAAAGACCGTCAAAGCTGTGAGAGGTGATCTAAGAGAAAATTAAATAAATATGCTGGATTCACATGACACTGTGTGCAGCATGTAATGTTAACCAACAGGAGGTAAAAGTGGTAATTAAACAGTTTACATCCTTCAAAATGTACAATCTCCAGTGATCAAGGAGCATGAATTAGGTGAGTAAACATAATGGAGATTGGACTGACAGGCTGACACTACAGGAGTGTCTGCAGGGAATGGTGGAGGGAAGACAGAGATCTGCCAAAGCCACAGCAGAGCCTCTCAAAGGGAACAGCAGAAATCCCTGCCCTTGGGAAAATCAGAGCCCAGGCTGAAGTGCACACCAGAGGGGCTGAGAGGGGCTGCCTTCACCCCCACCTGCACAAACCTCTGCTCAGAAGGCAAAAGTAATAACTGGGTGATCTCCCAACAGTCTTCACCACACAGTCCTGAGAGCCATCGACAGAGGGACCTCCTTCAGAGGCAGCAGTGACCAAGCATATAAATATCAGAAGTGGTGAAGGAATTAAGGGCTATAAACAACAGCACGAGGTGATGTGAGACAGGAAACAACTGGAAGAGCTCAGCCATTCACTTGCACTGCCACTGTCTGACCACCAGCCACGAGTGTCAGAGGGTCTGAAAGCAGGGGGTGTCACCAAGCAGAGGAACACAGGAAGGATTTCTCACTGCATTTTCATTAAGAACAGGACAATGGGTTTGTGCTCCATGATGGACATTGCTGACCCAGCTGGCTCAGAGACAACCCTAACTCACTGCTTGCTGCTCACAGAATGCTAGAAAACAAGTCATGGAATATTCTGAGTGAGAAGGGACCCACAAGGATGGAGTCCAGCTCTTGGCCCTGCTCTGGACAACCCCAAAAATCACACTGTGTGCCTGTGTTGTTTGCCTATTTCCCACTTCTTTCCTGTTCCTCAGATTTGTCTTCTGATCTCCTGCTGCTTCCTCCGATCAGGAGTCCATAGAATTGTTAAGGTTGGAAAAAAATATCATCAAGTCCAACCATCAATCAGCACCACCACCGTGTCCACCACTAAATCGTGTCCTCAAGTGCCACACTCACATGTGTTTTGAGTATTTCCAGGGATGGTGACTCTCCAGTTTTCCTCTAGAAAGAATCTTTTCCCTAAAAAAGTGTCATCCTTGTTAGTGCTGAGCCTGGATGAACTCGAGCCCATTCCATTTCTAATGCTGGAAAAAGTTTCTCCTGCCCTCCTACTTGCTCTGCTAAAATTTAGTATTTCACTTGTTCATACAGCTCAAATACTGCTAAATGTTCCTTCATCACTCTAATCCCCCTATCACCCCCAAATACATCTCCACTGCTTCTTCCAAAACCTCTCTCTCACGCCACACTCCCATCACTGCATTGTTCTCATTTTCTCCAACTCCTCCTCCCCTCGTGGCCAACTCAACACCCTCAACAACCAACTCCATGACTGCCTGTTCTGCACTTCCCCCAAAGTGTCACTTCTGCAATAAGGGCACCCAAACCACCTGGTCTTTGCCTTGCTCTGGTGGGAAGCTCACTGATGTTCTGTTTCCAGGAGACCAACCACACAACTTTGCTGGGTCTGTGGAAACCACCTCTGTCTCATCAGTGACAGCAACACAACTTTCTCTACCTTGTTCCGAAACGGCCCCATTTTGGTGCCAGAGAAGTGCCATGGCCAAGAGACTGAACAAACTTTGATGTTTGCTCCTCAACTTGCACTTTGCCAACTCACTGCCAAGATTTCACGAGTGTCAGGAGCCGAATTTATCACCTAAACAAACAGGAAGCCCAACTGAGAGGATCCATCTCTCTCCTGCACATAATGCTCCCTTCCAGACCCCTCACACTGCAGAGGAACTGGCACACCCATCAATCCACAGCAAACTTATCATAAAGCAATCAGAGCTTAATTAAAGGCACAGAGAGGTCAATATGTTCATGTGCAAGATGATTCAGGATGATGTCACTTGGGTACAATCAATTAAAATGCACAGGATATTTTTTAAATGACAAAACCTGAGCAGGGAGCCTGTTGTCTACCCAAAGGTTTTGCTATGCTTTAAAACCTTCATTTAAATATTTTTCCCCCTTATTTATATGCACAAAAGTAACGGTTATATCAGATATTCATAGGTGATTTAGATGATTGATACCAATTTCTCTTCATAATATGACTAGCAAATAAAAAACACAGCGGTTCTCATAGAAAAAAATAACGTGTGACAAGGTTTCCTAAAACATTTCTATTTTGGACCTCACAAGCTAAATTGCTTTTGCTGGCCCTTTCCACCTCTCAGCATGGTTGACAGACAAATTGATCGAAACATCGGAAAATAATATGCTTGCAAAATTTCTCTGGGTGAGTTTGCAGTCTTTTGAATTTTTCATACCAGAACAAAATGAAAGATTGCCTCCTTGATTTTTCCTCCATTATGCGTCCCCATCTTATGTACTACAGGAACATACAATACTTCAAATAGCAGCAATACATTGTAAACAAAATGTAGAACATTTTTCATAGAACACCCAAGCCGTGCGAAGTTAAAAGACTGGGTAGCAGGAATCTTTGCCCTGCAGATTATGTTGTTCAATTATAATGAATTCATACATTTGAAGTTGCCTTAGGGCCTCTCATTAGACTTAGGGGTGTTTATTACAGGAAATATTGCTTGTATCATTTAAGAAGCAAGAAGGCTGGATGATTTGATTAGAAATGTTGACAGTTGAGGTGTGTAAAAAATATGTCATTCACCCGCGTTTTCCCCCCACTTTAATATGAGGAGCCTTCATTTTTTATGGATTCTTTAACCCGTTCCTGCCTTCCCGGCAGAGCCCACGGCACAGCCCGGCCCTGGGATCACCAATCCTTCCCCAGGAGCTGCTGGTGTGACTCCAGCCAATGTTTTCCAGAGGGACAAAACCCCTCCTCGTGCCACGGAACACGCTGGATCTCACACACCTCAACCGGCACCTCCCCAGGTGGAACTGGGTGATTGTGAGAAAGAGCTGGGCAGCTCTGGGGCCAAATGAAACCAGTCCCAGGGGAATAACTGGAATTAGAGCAGTCAGGAATGCTGACAGAGTCTAAGGGGTTGATCAGAAAGCTACAGGAAGAAATAAATAAAAATCATTATTTGCTCAGTCCTTAATTATTTCTTTGGGTCACCAATATATGAAAATTCTCATTCTCTTGAAGGGGAACATACAAAGTTTTTATTTCATGTACTGTGCAAACTGACCTCTTAATATGCTTGAAATTATGTGTAATTCAGAGAAAATAGTTGTTTTTTGCACAAGTTCTTGTGACACCCACTAGTCTGAGTGGTGACATCCCTAAACTGGTATTAGTAACCAGCAGTAAGTCTTACAACAGCTTGAATTCACCGAGTGGTTACTACTATTTTAGCAACTTCTATTATTTTATTAATTTAGACTAGTAGTTATTATATCATACGATATATGTGTAGAGTATACTACATGTAACTAGCAGTTATTGTAATTATTTTATTAATTTAGACTAATTTAGGCCCTGAAAACAGGAGCATATAAAGTGTTCACACAAAATAATGCACCAAAAATCATCAAGTAATTATAAGGACTGATAACATAGGTTAAAAAACTCAACTTCAGGTCCATCTTTATTTATCTCTCTATATATGATATATGATTATGTATACAAAAAATTATATTTATTGACAAATATATTTATTATCTATAGTTTGCCAAGTTCAAATTTGGCTTCCATTTTCCACCTCAAGTTTAGCCAGCGAAATGGGAATTAAACACAGCTCTACTTCGAGAAATTTAAATAACTTACAATGTGCATTTGAGGAGCAAATGAAGCTCTTACAGATCCTTCAGACTTCAGATTTAATCGCAGCACCATTTAAAAGGAGTGATAATAATTAAAAAAAAGTTAGCAAGAGTGATGCATTTGCATTTTTATATTGTATTTATATGTATTTAAATGGCTCGCAGATGACTGCAGTGCTAGGGATGTTCTTGTTAACAGAGAGTTAAAGATACACCAGTGGTGTTGAAAGTTAATTCGGTTAAAATATGTGATGTATAATAATAATAAACTTGGAAAAATTTCTGACATGACCAGTAACTGCTTTCCTCCTCCAAGGACCTGGTATTTGCCATTTCATCCTCTGCAAAATATCACAGAATGGGTGGTAGTTTGCGGCCAAATTTCATTTTCCTACCACAAGTCAACACAAACTAGACTGAAGAACTCATTTTTAGTGATTTGCATTTTTGCTGTTTAGTTTTTAGGTGCTCACAAGACTCACATACAAATTACTTCCATTGAAATAGATATTTATATTTTTATTGCATTTACATCCTTAGCATTCATCATCCAAATAAAATTTAATCCCTTCTCTAAATGCCTGAGACAAAATTTCAATTTTTGATGATTATTTTGTATTCAGGTGTAGACCAGGGTCAGCAATTTGATTCCAAAGGGCAGGTCAGATGTGTTTAGGACTCACACCCTGTGCATTAAGAGATCCCCTTCTCTCCCACAGGTCCAACAAGCACTTCCCAAGTTGCTAATCTGCATTTAAAGACTCTTCCACCTCTTAAACCACTTAACTAAATACTTTAAGGTGTTAAAACCACGAGCTGCCTCCTATCTTCCAATATCTCCAGAACTAACAGTGCTGTTCTTAACTTAGGAGCGACAAACACCAGAAAACCTCCACAATTTGGCTTCCATATCTCTGAATTGGTGTTTCAGTGACAGATGTTTGTTGCGGCAAAAACCTCTGTCAGAACAAAATTAGGTGATCTATCATTTTAAGATATGGTCTTCATATACTGTTTACTCGAAGATATCACTTGCCTCAAGCCAATTTTGACCAAGAACATTTTGTGATATGGAAGTGATTTGTATATCATCATTTTTGTGATAAATGTAGCTCTTGAACACAAAATAACCCACTATTCCACAGTATTACAGTTAAAACTCCTTCCCCAGTAAATCTGTACTACTGCTTTTATTACTACAAAGATACTGTATCTCAACTCCAATGCATTTCCCATTTTTATTCACGGAATAGGGTTGCCTGGTTGCCTTTTTCCATCAGGGAGCTCAGCCTGTCCCCCTGTTCCACACCAGAGATGCTCCTCTGGTTTTGGGGGGCACAGGAGGAGCAGAGATCCCACCACAACACCTGCTTTGGATTCATTTCAGCCAAGGGGGTGAGGCAAACACAAAGTCATGCAAAATGTGTTCCAAATCAGCCTTGCCAAGAGGCAGGGACTGCCCTGGTCGTTCCTGCACATCCAAAATTAACCCTTTAGTTCCAGTAACACCATTTCAGGTGTGTCACTCCTCCTCCAGGAATAGGAAGCCTTATAATCCATGGAGGGTTGGCATAAAACAGCTGCCTGCATCTCACCCCCTCATCTCCAGAAAGGGAAGAAGGGGATGTAAAACCACCACAAAGGGCTGAGAACCACCATAAAACACACAAGTTGGACAAATCACAGGTGGAGGTGGATGAGACAGAAGAAGGACATTCCAAGGCTCTCAGTAAATATCACTTCAAAGAATCACAGGATATCCTGAGTTGAAAGGACCCACAAGGACCATCCAGCGCAATCCCTGATTCTGCACAGACACCCCAACAATCCCACCCTGTCCCTGTCCAAACCCTCCTGGAGCTCTGGCAGCCTTGGGGCTGTGCCCACTGCCCTGGGGAGCCTGGTCAGTGCCCACCACCCTCTGGGGGAAGGACCTTTTACTGAGATCCAACCTAAACCCACCTGGGCAAACCCTCTTAAATGGTGAAGTCGAGGAGCTCCCACCACCTCTGCAGAATCTCACACCTTTCCAGGTGCACCTGCAAGCTTGACAATTTATTTGGGCTATAAATTATTAAGTAAGCCACTGAATAACTATAATTTAGTAATGAGCTCGAGCCATTATTAGCCTTGGGTTAATCTAAGATAAAGTCCCAGTGAGAAGGGGATCTAGTTTAATATCCTTCTGAAAGGACCAGTTCACCTGACCTTAATGGGATCCAGTGGAGAAGCCAGAGAGCAGTGCCACTGTGTGGAGACTGGTCCCACTGGATTCCCAGTCAGCTTGGCCAGGGCTCACAGCTCCAGGGAATTCAAGAGGTGACTCCCTCCTGGCTCCACTGTGGGAAAAGGAGGCCACTGAGCTTTGTTTGCTGTAACTTAAGTGCAATTTTCTCCAGACAAATGGTGCTGAGCTGTTTCAGTGTGTCCATTTGCACCCTGAGTATAAATGGTCTCATAAGCTCCAAAATACAGGCAGAGAAAAGCACTGGCACTTGCCAAGGGATTCCCAAGTGTGTCCTGTGGGTCAGGAATGCTCTGAGGGATGCACATGTTGGGGCTCTTCCACCACACACAGAGAAAGGGATCAAGGTACTTCCACACCTGAAGGGACTAAATTGAGCCCAGAAGTAGAAGGGCTTTAGTGCTTTCCAGATGCCTCAAACCCCTCCACTGCACAGCTTGTCGTCCTGCCTTTCCTCTAGGAAAGCACTTTCTACAGCATCTGGACACAGAATCATGGAAAGGTTTGAGCTGGAAAGGACTTTAGTCTTGGATCTGACCCCCTGTCCCTCTCCTGGGCAGGGACACCTTCCATTAGATCAGGTCCTGACCACTGAAACTTTCTTTGAGAGCCCCCAGGTCACACCTGGTCCCACCTGAAGGGACCTGCCTCAGCCCCTCAGCCAAATCCCACAGAAACACCTCAAGATATCAGTTCTCTTCTAGACCCGAAAAAGTACAAGATTTCCTCATTAAAGTGCAGGACCAACCAATAGCAGTGGAAATTCCTCAGCGTTAGGCACAGAACAACAACACAATGTCAATCCAGGGGAGTTGGCTGCAGTTCATGCTCTCCTGTTCAGCTCCCTGTGCTCACACACTCATCTTGGAATGACCTCTGGAATGACTCTCTGCCACACACCTGCTGCTCTCTGCTTTGCCCATCAGATGCCAGCCTGGAGGAATCCAGCACCAGGATCTGCCACACACTAACTCTGGAATAAAACCAGGGAAAGATGATTTCATCTTGCCACAGCGGTGGGAGAACAGACTGAGGAGCCAAAAGCTGTACTGGGGACAATGGAAATGATCTTATCATCAGACTCACAACACTGCAGAGCAGCACCACAGTTCAGAGCTCCACCACTGACATGAAATGAATTTAAGACGACCATGAGCACTTTTCTCCTGGGATTTAGAACAGCTCAGCTCAGGGTGTGCAATTAAACCCAGGACACCAAAGTCTACACAGCTTATTAACAAAGCTGTGCTTCAACAGGTGTTCATTTCACCACACACTGCCAACAGTTTGCAACCAAAATATCTTTTATATTGGAAATGTGTGTGCAGAACTTAGTCTGGTCCTGGTTTAATGGACTGTCCTGGCTGTTGGAATATCAGGGTCAGTCCTGTTTTTCCTGGTTCCTGTTGCTTCTCACCTTCCCTGCCCCACCTGGGCAGACTCAAGGCCATGCTGGGAATGCAGGAAAGGAGCTGAGCAGGCAGGAATTACTCTTCCCAAAGAGATGGACTGGCAGTGGGAAACACATGAGGTCTCCCTGAGAGTCACTGTTCACCAACAGCAACAAAAACCTGTAGACAGCTCAGGCCAAGGCATCAGACTTTGCCTATTTTAGCAGGAATTCCAGCACACAGATACAAGGCTGACCCTGCATCCTTCCAACAGCAGAAGCCTGAGTACCCAGAATGCTTCATATGGAAAGAAAATGTTAATTATTTACAGTTTGAGGGGAAAATTTGCATGATAAGAATACAGAAATAAGCAGAGTCCTTGCTGTACTTCAGTTTTGATGTCCTCCCCCAGCAGGATTAGCAAAGAGGGTCCCTGTGAAAGCATCATTTCAAGACTGCTGGTGTCATGTGATCCAATTTTCCTTTAGTTTTCCAAGTTTGAGGAAAAAGATGTATATTACACCCTCTGATCCTTTCACTTGTTCACATCAACATGTGCAAGTCCTCACAAAAGGGAAATTCTCCTTCGCAGCCCCTTCGTGGCTTAAATGGGAAGAATCACAGGCACAGAGCTATAAAATCTGCCCTGATGTGCAAACCCAACAGATTTCCAAAGTAAATATCAAGTGTGGCAAAGGCCTGAAAGGAAACCTGAACCTTTCAACAGAGAAAAAGGCTGAAGTTTTTACTTCTTGGGGACTTTTGCCCATGATTAGTTTGTGCCTGTCACAACTGTCGAAACCAACAATTATTTCTATTTGTTTTTACATCAAAAAAACCAACCAAGACACCAGGATTTGGCCTAGAGCAACGTAGCCACTGAGAGAATTTTTTTGCCAGGGTTCAATTTGCATGATAAACTGTTGTTAATAGATACCATCTGTTTTTAAATTTAGTAAAAGGGCCCATATTATACAGCTCATTACAAATATTACTAACTCTTAGACAACGACTCTTGTAAAGTGTGTGTTGGAGCTAATGAAGTAGAAAGCTTAAACAACAAATCATTTACAAGTTTTTTGTACAGTATTTCTAATGGAGGGAGTTGATAATCAAAGGAAAATGTAATCACTTATGTTAAGCAATCCATGGACTTAGTCAATGTAGCACAAACAGCCATTATGCAAAATTATGACATTAAAGGGAAAAAGACTATTGCAGACTTTGCATTTTACAATGGATGCTACACAGACTAATAACCTGGAGAGAATTAAACAGGTGAGGCCCCCTTGCTTCCAAAATAGCATTTTTCCATCAAGTATCACCAAGATATTCAACCTGGCCTGAGATTTGCTGCCCTGAATTAGACCTGACACCAGTAACAAAGGGGATTCTGTAATGGACATGGGCTCTCACAATGCAGTGCATTAATGGGCATCATGGTGAACATAATCTGTCAGGAACGGTCACAATAAAGATGTTCTCCTGATTAATGTTCCACTAGGCCTGTGCTTAATAATTTATATAATTTGTATTAACTTTCAAATTGCCATCACTGTGGTGGACAAGGAAAAACACACAAACAATTCAATATAATAATTTTGCCCAGGAAAACCTTTTCTGTGGCAATTAAAACTGGTGGGTTCATGCAGGAGTAATCGTTCAGGATTTACAGAGATGAATTATTGTGAAGCAAAACTGTGCATTTAAACAACATACTAAGGAAATACTTCTAAGAGGTCATAAATACTTTATAAATTATATTAATATTGGTGTTTGGTATTACTGCATTCATGTTCTTACAAACTGTGTTTTTAAATATTACTCCCATAACAATGTGTGCTTCTATAAAATTAACAAACTTTTAAAACCGTGACAGTCTGCCTTATAAAAGTGTCTCCATTAATTTCTCTGTACTTTGAACAGAGAAATAGTAACGTTACAGTACTAAAAAATGGTCATTCCACATCCATTCTCCTAATCCCTGTTTTCACACAAGGAATTCAGCACATGGCACAGTGAGGACGTGGGTATTGGTCAAGAATATCCTATGCTATCCTATCAGGATGATTAATGAAGGCACCTTTTTCACAGAATGTCAGACTCTGCCTTTTTAACAACTGACCTTTCATAGAATACTACTGAACTCATAATTCCACTTTTGTTCAGTTTCTTATTAGTGGAGTTAAAATTAATACTTATGGGAATGATGGCTAAGGTGATGCACAGTAAATCTTGGAGCACATCAACCTTCTGCACCGACTACCAGAGGAATAGCACCTGCATTTGTCTAGTTCAATAGCATAAGTATTCTACTAAAACTCTGTGTCCTTTTAAAAGACAAATTAGGTCAATATTCTACCCTCTTTCAAGCACAAAGCTGTACATATGGAGAGAGACCTGCAAAGTTCAGATATCCTTGTGAAATAGTTAATACTGTACACAGAGGGGGTTTGCATCCTGCTGCAAACTTCCAGGGTGACATGGACATTCCTGGGAGACATTCTGGCCACCCACCCAGCCAGCCTGGTAGCCACAGCCGCTCATTCCCAGGATGGCCAGGAACATCTCCATGCCCTGAAGGACGTGCCTTCCAGCTGGGAGTACCAGCCCCGTGCTGTGCCACCACCAGGACTCTGAGGGAATTCCTGATGCCATGAAGGTAACCCTGGGTTTTAAACCACCACACTGAAAAGGAGAGAGTCAGTTTAGGTTGGATATTGGGAAGGAATTGCTGACTGGGAGGGTGGGCAGGCCCTGGCACAGGTGCCCAGAGAAGCTGTGGCTGCCCCAGCCCTGGGAGTGTCCAAGGGCAGATGGGACAGGGCTTGGAGCAGCCTGGGCTGGTGGGAGGTGTCCCTGCCCATGGCAGGGGTGGCACTGGGAGGGCTTTTTGGAAGGTCCTTCCAACCCAAACCATTCCAGGATTTTATGGCGATTCCACGATTATGGGATGTGCCGGCAGGGGGCGCCCGAGAGCACCGAGTCGAGCCTAACAGGTTAACCCAGCCTAACCTATCCTAACCCAGCATAACCTATCCTAACCCAGTCTAACCCAGCCTAAATGCCCAACAACCCCACGTGACAGGGCACAGGGATCAGACACTGGAGGCCAAGGTGGGAATGTGGAGCTCGTGTGTGTGTCCTGGTGTGCAGGCAGGAGAGGGATGGGGGGTGGAGGGATGGAAGGATGGAGGGAGGAGGGACAGAGTGATGGAGGGTCAGAGGGATGGAAGGTGGGGGGGAATGGAAGGTTGGAGGTAGGGAAGGGTTGGGGGAGTGGAGGGTTTGAGGGAATGTTGAAGGGATGTAAGTTTGTAGGGATGGAAGGATGAAGGAATGGAGGGATGGAGGAATGGAGGGATGGAGGAATGGAGAGATGGAGGCATGGAGTGATGCCAGGGGAATGATGTACTTCTCACCCCCGGCATTTATTCCCACATTAAATCCATTTATGACCTTGGCCGGTGCCAGACCTTGGCAGTGCCAGTGCCAACATCCCATGGAGAGCACGGAGAAATCCAGGGGTCCTCCCCAGCATCCCCATGGCCATGACCCAAAGTGAGGTGAGCAGAGGTTTCCTCAGGGACCCACAGCCCATCCCTGTGCCAGGAGCTCCTGCAGCCCCAGAGCCGCCAACGCTGGTTCGGTTTTAATATTTAATGAGATAAAAGGTTGGAATTGCTTTTAAGCCTTAAATTGCCTTCGCTCTTTTCATCTTTAAAAAACACAAGGAGTAGTTTTTGGAGGTTGGCTCTTTTTTAAAGTTTGTTCTAATGATCCCTGGTAGCCATTACGGTGGAAATCGGGCGCTTTCAAAGGCTGTTGGGAGACATTAAATGGTTCATTCCTCACTCCCCATTCCTTTGTTTTTGATCTCCATTCCCATTGATTAAAGACACTGACTGCTCAATTTTGATTAAATCCTAAATCATAACTGGCTCACAAAACAACTGTGAGAGCTGACATTTATGAAGTTCAGTAAACTGGTTGTAAGAACAGGAGTGCGAGATGGAAAAAAATAATAAAACCCCTTTCCAAACAAACATCAGTTGACAGCAAACAGATGGTTTAGAGGCTCTTACTTGTAAACTGGAAAAATTAAGATTTGGCAGGTTCTGTGAAAGAAAAAAAATAGTTACAAAACATCTTAAAGTTTTCCCCTTCATATCCTGGTGTTGCTCTGGGCATGGGTTCAATATTTTCATAGGCTACTGCACGGAAAAGGCTCTGGCTCCATGAAAGCAGCTGGCATGAAAGGGCTCCCAAATCCTGGGGAAGATTTATGGGAAGGGAGGCTGCCAGCACCCCAGAGAGGCAGGACTGCAACCCAGCTCCTCAGCCCACCAATAAATCACCCCAACTTAGCGGCACAGCTGGAGTTTCACCTCCAAAGGGGCAAGAAAAGTGGGGAAAATGGGTAGATTTTCTCCAATTTGTTGACTTACCCTGTGATCATGTCAAGCCAAGGTTTTTGGGCAGAGTGCAGCCATGTGAAACCAAAGCTCTCGCTCACACAGGTGCCCCCAGGAGGGGAAGGCAGCCCAGACTGGCTTCTTGCAAGGAGGATCCCTCCTGCTCAGAGCTGCAGGGGGGAAAGGTGAGGGAAATGTGGGAGGAATGTCCCCAGCCCCACAGGGATGCAGCGTGGGGAGGGGTTGTGCCAACACCCTTTGGCAGTGTGAGCTCAGCCTGCTTGGGACTTTGGCTATTGCCATATCCTGTGGCTCTGTGTGGCCATTGCTGTGTCCCATGGAATTGTGTGGCCATTGCCATGTCCTGTGGCTCTGTGTGGCCATTGCTGTGTCCCATGGCTGTGTGTGGCCATTGCCATGTCCTGTGGCAGTGTGTGGTCATTGCCATGTCCTATGGAATTGTGTGGTCATTGCCATGTCCCAGGACAGTGTGTGGTCATTGCCATGTCCCATGGCTGTGTGTGGCCATTGCCATGTCCTGTGGCTGTGTGTGGCCATTGCCATGTCCTGTGGCTGTGTGTGGCCATTGCCATGTCCTATGGAATTGTGTGGTCATTGCCATGTCCCATGGCTGTGTGTGGTCATTGCCATGTCCTGTGGCAGTGTGTGGTCATTGCCATGTCCCATGGCTGTGTGTGGTCATTGCCATGTCCTGTGGCTGTGCATGGCCATTGCCATGTCCCAGGACAGTGTGTGGTCATTGCCATGTCCCATGGCTGTGTGTGGTCATTGCCATGTCCTGTGGCAGTGTGTGGTCATTGCAATATCCCATGGCTGTGTGTGGTCATTGCCATGTCCTGTGGCAGTGTGTGGTCATTGCAATATCCCATGGCTCTGTGTGGTCATTGCCATGTCCCATGGCTGTGTGTGGTCATTGCCATGTCCCAGGACAGTGTGTGGTCATTGCCATGTCCTGTGGCTGTGTGTGGCCATTGCAATATCCCATGGCTCTGTGTGGTCATTGCCATGTCCCATGGAATTGTGTGGTCATTGCCATGTCCTGTGGCTGTGCATGGTCATTGCTGTGTCCCATGGAATTGTGTGGCCATTGCCATGTCCCAGGGCAGTGTGTGGTCACATTGTGTTATGGTTTAGCTTGGCAAAGTGCCAACTGCCCAATACAGAGTCAAAGGGTCCCCTCCCAGGGAAAGGGAGTGAGGAGGAAAAAAAAACAAACACCTAGAATTGGAACTTTGAAATGGCAAGGTTTTATATTTACACAGAAGAAAAGAAAAATTCAAACCAGAATATGATCTAATACATAGATATACAATGGTATCAGAGGATGGTTCTCCAGGGTGAGGGACTGAACTGGAGAGTCAGTGGAGCCTTGTCCTCAGCCTGAATCCCTGGCCTGCAAACAGGCATTCCAGGGGCAGCATCCCACCCGTTCCTGCCCTTCCCTCCCTCCCCTCGCGCTGAAACAGCCACCGAAACCATTTGCAAACCGTTTGTGATGGCTCTGGACAAACACGGGGCTTTGGGGGAGCTAAACCCTCCAGCCCCCTCCCCGGCCACGCTCAACCCACACCCAGGGCCAAGGCACTCAAAGGCTGGAGCAACCTGAATGTTGGGATCGAAGGGAGTCACGGGGAGGAGGGAGGGACACCCAGGAGGGAGCCCGGGGGTGTCTCTGCTCCTTAAGCTGAGCTGCCCTTGGAGGGATGGCAGTGCCACACAGGGAATCACAGAAACAAGGAATCTGTTAGGTTGGAAACGTCCTCTAACACCATTAACCCAGCACTGCCAAGGCCACCACCAGCCCATGTCCCCGAGAGCCACATCCACATGGTTTTATATCCCTCCAGGGACAGGGACTCCACCACCTCCCTGAACAGATGTGCCAGTGCCTGACTGCTCTTTCCATGAAGGCATTTTCTCTAAAAACCAACTTAAACCTCTCCTGGTACAACCTGAGGCTGTTCCCTCTTGTCACAGGGTCACACAAACTGCAGATGATGCTGGAGGAGATCAAGGTGCAGCATTAAGTCAGGATGTCTTTGAAATATCCTGTGTGTGCCCTGGACGTGGGGCAGCAGCTTGGCAGGTGTGGTGCCAGTTCTCCAGGCTCCCTGCAGAGCACAGGGAACAATCACCCCAAATCTGTGCCAGAAAACACCCACTGGCACAACTTACCTCAGCCTGCTGAGCCTGGGGACTCAGCTAAGGGTGTATGACATCTCCCAGGATGTGGGATGCCCATGTGAAGCTTCTTCCAGAGCAATTGTCACATTTCCTCTTCTCTGTAAGTACAAAAATCCCTGGAGAATTTGGGCTCTGTTTTCTTCTTCCTTCCCAGGCAAGGCTGGCTGTGCAGAGACACAAAAATGTGTTAGAGAGAGAAGAAAACACCCCA
Source organism: Hafferia zeledoni (assembly GCA_035583235.1). Classification (NCBI taxonomy): domain Eukaryota; kingdom Metazoa; phylum Chordata; class Aves; order Passeriformes; family Thamnophilidae; genus Hafferia; species Hafferia zeledoni. The sequence goes on along the minus strand of JAWWEV010000169.1, from coordinate 34,806,734 downwards.
GCAAACACTTCTGAACCTCTCAGCACTGCTCTGATCCTCGTTTCATCTCTGGGTCAAGCCTTCTTTCAGCAGGACCTGATTTATCATTCCTACATCTGAATCCCTGGAAAAGAAACTCCACATCATGAGACGCTGAAAAGTCTGTTCAACAGAGTGCTAAAAATAACCCCCTCGGGGAGAAATCCAGCTCTGCCCTGGAGGGAACAGAGAGATGAGTTAATGGGTCTCTTCCATCTCTGGTTCCTGCAGTTCTACTAAAAAACACCCCAAGGATGAGTCTGCTGTTTGTCTTTTGGAATCTGCAAAGCTCCTCAGGTCTCCCTCTCAGCCTTCCCAGGCACAAGCACCGACTCCTTGTTGTCCTCCAGCCTCGTAAGTGCCTCAGATTCCTCTGATTTTTTAAGCTTTCCCTGCTGTACTTTTTCCCTTTCTCCCTCTGCTCCCTGGAGTGAAAGCTCAGACAAACACTGGCTGTTTCCAAGGGAATGCCTCCAGTTGCAGCTTTGCTTCCCGGGAAGAATCGTCCCCTCTGTGTGGGAGCAGGGATGGTAAATCAGGTGAGCAGGAACGCGCCGGCCCTGGGGCAGCACCACCGACAGCTCCGGAGGGGAAGGAGCTGGGAGGTTTGTTTTGCAGCCATCTGGCTGTGCTGGAGATGCATCTCTGGTGGGAGACAGGGAATGAGTTGCTATTCCTTAAAAACCCCAACAGCAAACCCAACAAGCCTCCAGTGCATTTACAGAGGTGTTTCCATCACCTCTGGCTTGGTGGGAGGTGAAGGGTTTTCTCTTGGAGCCACAGCCACCAGCTGGGCCAGAACATCCATGGGGTGAGGTTTGGGGTGTCCTGTGCAGAGCCTGGAGCTGAACCTTGGGAGTCCCTCTCACTTCAGGGTATTCTGTGGTTCAGTGATGTGGTTCTGACACCAAGCCCTGTCCAACCTGGCCTGGGACACTCCCAGGGATGGGGCAGCCACAGCTTCTCTGCTCAACCTGTGCCAGG